>BQNB010006125.1:11843-98889 GCA_026074375.1 Tanacetum coccineum | reverse complement strand
AGTTGAAAGTGAAACTATCACCTTCAACATTAGAAAATCCATGAAATCCACACACTCCCGTAATGATTACCTATACTGCGCCGATCACACCGCCAAGCTATTCCAAGAACAATGGGTCGACATAGTAAATCATGACGGAAAATAGGCTAAAGAAGAAGAAGAGGAAGATTCTAACAAAGTGCATGCAGTTTCCTTCTACCCTAGGACAGAGCCGGTAGAGCCACTCGAATGGAAGGCCCCGAAGAATCGATTAAAACCATCAAGCGTCGAACCACCCAAACTTGAACTAAAGGAATTACCCGAACACCTTGAGTACGCTTTCCTCCAGGAAAACAACCAACTCCCAGTGGTCATCTCATCCGCATTATCCACCGCCAAAAAATCCAGGCTTCTTGAGGTTCTTAAGAATCATAAAGGGGCGATCGCCTGGAGTATTACAGATATTAAAGGGATCGACTCATCCTTCTGTACTCACAAAATTCTCATGGAAGAAGAGTTCAAACCAAGTGTCCAACCTCAAAGACGAGTAAACCCCAACATCAAGGAGGTAGTAAAAAAGGAAGTCATAAAGCTCCTTGACGCAGGATTAATCTACCCCATCTCTGACAGTCTTTGGGTGAGTCCGGTCCAGGTTGTCCCAAAGAAGGGAGGGATGACCATAGTAAAGAATAAGAAGGACGAGCTCATCCCGCAAAGGACAGTCACTGGATAGCGCGTGTGTATCGACTATCATAATTTGAATAACGCAACCCAAAAAGATCACTTTCCACTTCCGTTTATCGATCAGATGCTCGAACGCCTAGCTGGGCATGAGTACTGCTGCTTTCTAGATGGATTTTCAGGATATTTTAAAATCCTTATCGCCCCTGAAGATTAGGAGAAAACCACATTCACCTGCCCTTACGGAACCTTCGCATACAAATAAATTCCCTTCGGATTCTGCAAATGCCCCAACAACCTTTCAGCGCTACATGACAGCCATATTCCATGAGCTTATCGAGGATAGCATGGAGGTATTCATGGACGATTTCTTCGTCTTTGGTAGTTCTTTCGACCACTGCCTTGAAAAGATGCTAAAAAGGTGCGAGAAAACCAACCTTGTGTTAAACTGGGAAAAGTGCCATTTCATGGTAAAGGAAGGAATCGTCTCGGTCAATAATGCTCAGGTTTCAGGATTGGAGTCGATAAAGCAAAAATCGAGGTAAATCTCACACTACATATCCCCGAAGTGAAAGCATACAAAAAGCTTTTCTAGACATGCCTGGTTTCCTAGCGAAGATTTCATAAAAGACCTTCTCACAAATCGCACCCCGATGACCCCCAACTCCTAGTTAAAGACGCCCTATTTAATTTCTCTGAAGAATGCATCCAAGCATTCGATAAGTTAAAACGTGAACTAACGCAGGCACCAATCATGATCAAGCTAGATTGGTTATAGCCATTTGAAGTCATGTGCGACGCAAGTGATTATGCTGTCGGAGCAGTGTTAGGGCAGAGGATCAACAAACATTTCAAGCCCATACAATACGCCAGCAAAACAATAAACGAAGCACAAGAGAACTACACAACTACCAAGAATGAACTTTTGGCTGTCGTCTTCGCATTCGACAAGTTCCGATAATACTTGGTCTTATCCAAGACCATCGTTTTCACGGATCACTCTGCCCTGCGGTATCTCTTCACAAAACAAGATGCAAAACCACGGCTGATTCGATGGATCCTGCTACTCCAAAAATTCGATATTGAGATCCGTGATAAGAAAGGTGCTAAAAATCTAGCAGCTGATCATCTCTCCTGACTTGAAAACCACGACCTTGGAAGGCTAACCAAGGCTGAAATAAGGGACTTATTCCTTGAAGAGCGGTTAATGGCGATTTTTGACAAGAACAACAAACTGTGGTATGCTGACTATGCTAACTATTTAGCTAGCCGAGTACTACCCTTCCGATTCACCCGTTAAGAGAAGCAAAAATTCTTCAGTGATTTGAGGCATTACTTTTGGGATGAGCCGTTCCTATTCAAACAGTGTGCTGACCGAATCATACGAAGGTGCGTAGCCGGAGATGAGGCAGCACAAATCCTTCGACAATGTCACAACGGACCATCTGGAGGACATCATGGCATCGCCACTACTGCAAGAAAAGTCTTCGAAGCCGGGTTCTACTGGCCATATATCTTCCGCGATGCACGTAAGTTGGTCCAAGTTTGCGATGCATGTCAACGAGCAGGAAACATCTCCTCAATGGACGAAACACCTCAAAAATACATCTAAGTCTGTGAAATATTCGATGTTTGGGGAATTGACTTTATGGGACTTTTCCCCTTATCAAACGGAAACAAATACATCGTTGTAGCTATCGACTACGTATCAAAGTGGGTAGAGGCTCAGGCCTTTCCCACCAATGATGCTCGGAACATAGTAAACTTCCTCAAGAGACTATTCGTATGATTTGGAATACCAAAGGCCTTTATTAGTGATAGGGGTACTCATTTCTGCAACTACCAAATGGAGAAAGTAATGAAAAGATATGGAGTGGTTCACCGATTCTTGACCGCGTATCACCCTTAGACGAACGGGCAATCAAAAACACAAACCGGTCAATAAAACATATCCTTGAGAAAACCATCAGAAACAACAGGAAAGATTGGTCCTACAAGTTAGACGATGCATTATGGGCATTTCGAACAGCGTTTAAAACCCCTTAGGAACAACCCCATTTAGAATAATCTATGGCAAGGTGTGCCATCTTCCTGTCGAATTAGAGCACAAGGCCTACTGGGCCATTAAGATCTGCAACCTGGACCTTACAAAAGCTAGGGCGAACCGGTTCTTACATATTAATGAGCTGGATGAAATGAGGCTCGATGCTTATGAGTCATCCATCTCCTATAAAGAAAGAACAAAAAGATGACACGATAAACGGATAAAAGCACCGACTAACTATGAAAGAGGCGATAAGGTACTTCTCTTCAATTCACGCTTAACGCTATTCTCTGGGAAACTAAAGTCGAGATGGTACGGACCATTTTCGATATGCAAGGACAGGAAAAATGGCGCAATTAAGCTGTACGATGAAGATAGGAACGAATTCATCGTAAATAAACAACGGGTGAAACCATATCAAAAGAGCATATTGGACAATAACATAGATGACGACATAACTCTAGATTATGAAGGAGAAGCCACGTAAGGACGTGTGACTTCGAGTCTAGCTACAAGACTCGTAAATAAAGAAAAACGCTTTTTGGGAGGCAACCTAATATTTATTTAACCCGCGGAGTGTCTCGTGTTTTAATTTTTTATTGTTTGTTTTATTATGTTTGAATGAATTTTGTAATCACGCTTTGTTTGTTTATAACTTCGTCTTATTTGCAATCAAAGGTATATTGTAACAAAATAAGTGTAAGGGAAATATCTGGTTTATAGAATCAATTCAAACATTTAAAATAAATTGTTTAGATTAATTCGCGTCAGTTTCGAGTCATATGATTGTAACGATTAATTCTAGGTTTTTATGCAGTACTTTCTTCAGATTTGACTAATAAAATTGCGTGCAGGAAATTTCTCATTAAAAACGAAGAGGAATTTTTCACAGTGCTTGGAGATGGCGTCGCGTCTCCAGCAATGTGAAAATTCGAAAATCTTTAAGTATTTTTGAAAAATAAAATGTGCAATATTTAAGATTTGTAATTATTTTATAAACCTGCAATAAACTATAATTATTCATTTACTCTCATCCTATCTTTACTGCTTTTCATAGAGTCGAAACCCTAAACTCTTATTGTATTTATATCTATCCCATGGATTTTTAGGCTTGTGTCGTTGTCTTTGTCCTTTGATTTTACGTTATATTTGATAAGAAGAAGCTTGGAAGTTCTTAGGAAGTTTCATTAGACGATTCTTGGAGGACGATTTAACCAGTTATCGCATGTTTCTTCTCCATTATTGAGCAAACCAGGGGAGTACTAGTTTCTTTTACTTGTTTTCTTTTCCCTTTATTCGTTTTTATGGGTACTTCTATAGAACATTAGGGACAATGTTTAGCTAAAGTGTAGGAAATAATAAGCCTTAGAAACTATTCCTTCATTTGCCATTTGCTTTGTTCCTTAAAATGATGGATAATATATCGAAACATAGCATAAAAAGGTAATTTTGACCAAAATTTAAATTATTTTATAACACATACCGACCAAAATCGAGTATTAAAAGCGTCTCATGAATAGGAATTTATATGACTAGCACAAAAATCCTCAAAATTCCACCCCAAAAATGTGAGGTTCGCCTTTAGATCTATAGGAATTCGGGTATCCATTATTGATACCCAAGATAGTTTATACCTTTAGCTTGTTCGAGTTAAGGTTCAAATGTAGTCATATGTGTTTATTTCGTCATTACGGATGTGTACGTATGGTCTTTGTCGCCTTTTCTGGAGCATTGGTATCGGTATTAAATTATATGAGTGTACCGATAGTATATTAAATTCTAGAACTTGTTTTTGTGATGCATCCCGAGACCGCAAAGTATTAGGAGTTGCTAGATAAGAGGCACTAGGATTAACCCATGTTAAAAACCTGTAATTGTTATGATGGTCACCTCGATCATATAACTATCCCACACCCTTGCCATGCACTCATTTTTAGTGCAGGATACCCCTAGCACAACCTTCCGAGCCTATCCTTTTTCACGGTTCTCATAACTTTTTGGTTAAGCCGGACTATTAATGAAGAGCATTGTCACTCTTGAACCAATTGTTTCACCCAAATCGCCTTAGCCTACCTTGTATGTACTCACTTTTAGTACATTATTGTTTTAACCTGAGTTAATTATTGAGTACACGGTTGCTAAGTCCTTATCCTTGTAAATACTATTTTGGGATGATTGAGATTCATGGTAGTATTCATCTTATGAAGAATTAGGGAAGAAGTAATTTATTACCCCCGATAGAGCTCAATAAGCTCCATGTTATGTTGATCCACATCAAATCGGGTCATTAGTTAGATTGTAAATAATCGAGTATTTAAAAGTTCAAGTGTAGGGGTGTATCTATAAACCCCCATGATGTATTATATTGATGGGTATTTTATTTTAAAATATATTTCTACCAAGTTTTATATTTATAAAACTCGATCTACCTGACAACGCACTAACAGGCAGATAACCCGATTGTGGGTAGTATAGAATGGTAAATCCGAGGTCGTCCCAAGAGCTAAGATGTGATTAGTTTTAATTTGAAATGTCAAGTTTATAAAATGGTTTTTGATTTGAATTGAAAGGAATTAAAAATAATAATAAAATTAAATACTGAAAATAAAAGAGTTGGAGATATTAGGAGAAAAAACGTGTTAACCTAGTTATTTCATTACTACTGTTTATGAAACTTTTTCCCTGTGCAAATGGTTAAACTAAGGGTTTCCATTAGTGGTTCTAAGGTCGATAGACTTGAAAAAGCATATATAGTTCTATTATATACTTCCTGCAACCGCCACAGTTCAAATCGTATACGAGCGTAGTGAATCCAGGTTTGTAGTGATTAATCCCAACTATTCCCAAAACTGATATAATAACCTATACAGATTATTAACCCTCTCTGAAAGAGTTTCTGTGCTTTTTAAGTATATTGATTGATAAGTGCAGAGACCGGTTAGTTCCTACACTAGGGGTCCGAGTCATAAATCCTCCCTAGTACCCGATAGATCCCATATTGACTAGATAATCTAATAATGGGGCAAGAAAGGTCCAAACCACCCGTACTACCAAGGTTACACGATAGTCAAGGAATATCTAACGAAACCATAATCTAACAGGAAACAAACATTATAACAATAGTAACTACATAACTAGGCCAGCACTTTAAGTACTTAGCCGCTCATGGTAACGGAAATACAGCAAGGAATAGAAATAATCATAGATTGAAAGCTCAAAATTCTTATAGTATTCGTATTTGAACGATTAAATACAAAAAGTAAGTAAAGTGTGATCTCCCTTGGACTTCAAGTGAAATTCTTTGAAGGTTGAAAGCCTTTGTCACCTCTCCAATTGGTTGTGGAGGAAGTGATGTCATAATAGCTTGCATGAGGCCTCTATTTATAAGGATCGAACCTGTTATAGCGTAACTGATAGAAGTGTCTGGCTGTAACTTTCTTACACGACATTCCATAAGTAAGCAATTGTTGTGGCGTAACCAGATATTGCGTTACGCCGTAACCTTTAAATAATTTCCATACGTACATGATCTTCATTCCATATTTGTAGATCTTCATGGTTACGGCGTAACCATAAGAGGTGTTACGCTGTAAATCTATCTTGGGTAAGATTTACTTCCAAATACATGTTTACGGCGTAAATAGATATGGTGTTACGCCGTAAAGTTGTCCTTGATCTTCGTACTTGCTTAATATATGTTACGGTGTAACCATTTTTTGTGTTACGCCGTAACATTCTTTAGATAATTACACTTTATGCCCTTTTTCCCTTGTTTCTTGTCATTTTCCTGCATTTCACCTGAAAACTACAAATTGATAGAAAATATCTTGTTTTCGAGTATTAGTGAAACATTTGCAGGTAATATAGGGGGTATTTTGCTACTAAAAAGTATTAAATAATTGATGTTAACAAATATCCCTCTACTTGACTTCTGCTTGCCCTCAAGTAGAACCTGTTAGAACATTTTATAAAAAGATTTCTTGAAAATTACTTCCAGAAATGAATCTATAAAACACTTATGCTAGAAAACATCAAAGTCGAACACCTCACAAAAAGGGGATAAAAAGTCACTCAACTCTTCACTAGTCTAAGTGTTTCATTTTTGGGGTGATCACTCAATTGCACAGTCATTGCATGTATTCTATCATAAGCTTGGAAAGTACACAAATCTGCACCAGTTAGAATTAGGGTCTATACAATTCTTGAAGGCAACAAGGGTAATGTGGTTTTAAAGGATGATAGAGGGTTTAAGATAGACATGTGATACACATTTAATGGTTGTTAATATAAAAACACAAAACAAATAGTCTAAGGTAATGTAAGGTATTCATAAGTAGCTACTGTCCATCCATAGGTCCAAGAGTCTACTAGCTCCATTCTTCATAAGTATTGGGATGACTTGGTTTAATAATGGGCTACTAGCTCCATTCTTCATAATAATTGAGATGTCTTGGTGCAATAATGGGCTACTAGCTCCATTCTTCATAATTACTTAATTTGTACCATCTTTATATCTTTTAGCACATGGGTGGTTTTTAGTTACACTCTCTTTTCTTCATTCTTTTAAAACATGCAAATGCTACTGGAGTTTATATCTTTTAATTATTGCCCCTGCAACATTTGATATTATACGCACATCTCCCCACTTAAGATGAACAATGTCAAAAATGATAATATATGGGGGTCTTTGTGGATCACAACTGATTGGTCTTCCACGAATGCATAAAATTTTCGTTCCCATCCCCCCGAACTGTGGACTTAAGTAGCCAGAAATTTCAACACAAAGATTACTATAGACTACAAGGTAGGTTAAGGCAAAATGGTGTAACGATACATATAACATTAGGTGAAAACATAGATTGGTTTAACAAGGGTGATCTAGGGGTATCTTGCACTAATAATGAATGCAACAAAAGGGTTTATCACGGGTGGTCAACAAGTCGGTGTAACAAGTCGATAAACACACACATATAGGCTATTTGGGTGATTTCCTAAGTGTTGCCTTCTTGAATTATCTATTCCTGCTAATCAATTAGGTCTCGAAATGATGTACATGCCAAGTTCTAAAGTCTACAATACTACCGGCACCCTTAATATTTTGGTGGATTTTTTAGTAATATGATGGAAACGGAATATTAGGCTTAAATCTCACCAAGTAATAATAACGGGTAATGTGCATTCGGCAAATATTAATTCTAGTTATTTAAGAAAAAATTGTCAAAAATTTTAAAAATGGCATAATTTTCAAAGAAAACTAGAAAATCGAAGGCAAAACATACGTTAGGTATTAATTATACTCCCACCCCCCCTACTTGATTTGTACAATGTCCCTATTGTACATTAAGAAAATGAAATAAAAAGGAAAGAGTAGAATTAAGACAAGAAACTCCCTGAGCATTTCTTTGAGATTTGAAATTTTGCGGAAATCTTTTAGATTATCTCTGTCTTCCCGCAAGGTCTTTATCCCCTGTGATCACAAAAACAAACAAAAGCATAAAATCGTTTTACAAGAATTATGAAGTGTATAGAAAATACAAATCTAACTCACTTTTGTAGGAATCACAGTTGCATTTAGCATATACAAAAAGCCTTTTAAACCACTTGGTGGCCCAAGTGGACGAGTTTAGTCTCGTGAGGATTTCCAGAGAACATACCCACAAAGTTCATTTAGCTATATAAGGTTTAAACATGTTAAAAACTTTAATTTTGAGGTTTTCAGAAGGAGGTTACGGCGTAACCTTGGTGGTTATGCTGTAATCATGTGGGTATAAAATTTTAAGTTTTTAAAGTGTTACGGCGTAACCATGAAATGGATTGCGTTGTAACTGAAATGGTTATGGCATAAACTTTAGTTGTTACGCCGTAACTGCTGCAGATTTATCAAAGTTACCACATGATTATAGGTCGAGCCGGTCTCGATAAAAGCCTCCTAGCTGTTGGATCCTGCAAAACAAAGTTGAGAACATACAAACCAACTAATATGCAGAATGAAAGATAGTCATGAGGTGCCTCCCACAAAGCGCTTGTTTTTGTTTGAGTTACGAGCTTGACTCCACCCTTATTTTCCAAGTAATAAGGTGTTCCTTCCCTCACTTGAGATTAAGTGAGAGTGAGAGTAGCAATGAACATCATGATTTTGCTACTGGGTAGGGGAATGACAAATTAGAACCGTACTGCTGCTGAGATTTCATTTCCCTTGATGAATGTTTCATTTGGTGTAGTAATTTCTGAATAAAGATCTCACAATCATATGTGTTTATAACACGGTTATCATATTCCTTTTCGGCAACCTTTATAATATTTGAAAATTGCTCCTCGAATTTGTTTAATTGCTTGTTAGACATAGGATTTGTAGCCGGTGCTACATAATCGTCGTCAGGTTATGTGATGTGAATCGTCTGAGTGGTCAAAGGTTGCATTACACTATCATTTAGAGGAATATCATAATCCTGTTCCTTTTCCCTTACAATTTTATCCTTATCATGGACTGGTCCTAGTGGTATATATGGTTGCACTACTGGTTCAAGGTTGGGTAAAGTGTGTATGGTAGGTGTTAGAAATTGCCTTAGCCTTTCTTCATCCTTGCTTGTAATGTCCCAACCGACATCTATGTCTCCTTCATCTTCCTAAGCTTTTGCATTATGAATTTCCTCAGGATTTCTAATCATGCGAGTTCTGTAAGGGCTACCCATTTGTTCCTTCAAATGTTCTAGAAACGGCGTAGGTGGTAAGTCATGAGGAACAGGCTCCTTCATATTTTCCTTACCCATTATCGTTATTGCCTTGACTTTTTCTTCTGTATTAGTGAGGACTTTATGGGTTAATTGATAAGTTTTTCCTATAGGCTCTTTGTTGTAGTTTTAAGTGCCCTTATGTTTGATTCCGTGTTTTCAAGGATCTTCCTCATCCTTTCATCATCTGCGGTCTATTTTTTAATTGTGTCTTCGCAAAATTTGATGATGGTTTCTTTCAATGATTCCATATATCTGCTATGCTTGATTGCCTCGTCCATTTTTTTGAGAGGGTACTCCTTGGTTAGATGTTCCCCTTTGAAACTTTTGTGAATGGCATCAACGTTGTCTAGGACATCGTTGATTCTTTCCCTAGTGGTTGTTTCATCATACCAGTCATACGAATGGTCTGCCATGGCTTGTATTGATTCTAGGGCTTGTGTTGGTGTCATCAGAGGAATGAACCCGTTAGAGTCGAGAATTTTGCGGGTGGAGATGTCTAATCCAGTACAGAAGATATGGACCTTCTGTTGATAGTTCAGATCGTGCAGCGGACATTGGTAAATAAGATCATTGTATCTTTCCCAAGCATGATGCAATATCTCATCCCACTCTTGCTTAAAATTGCGGATTTCTTCTAATTTCTTGGCAGTTATGAAAGGGTGACAATATCTACAAATAAATTCTTTTTTAAGGAGATCCTATGTAGTGATTGTCCCTACTGGAAGCATGCTTTTCCATCTCAAGGCTCGTCCCTTGAGTGTAATTAGAAATACCCTAAGCATAATGGCATCATGAGGTATACCAGGGAAGTGGAAGAGATCCATAATCTCTAATACCGTACGCACATGTTCGTAAGCTTCTTCATCATCGGTGCCTGCGGAAATTTTACGTCTTAATTCCCTCATAAAGTTTGCATTTATCTCAAATTCGACGTCATCACCAATCTTGGGTTTCACTATGCCTGGTTTAATGTCATCTGGAATCAAAGCTATGTACTGCTCCATGGTGAGCTCGCTGATGTCTACATCATCTTCCATATCTGAAAATTTACAAGAAAAACTGACAGGATATATTTACAAAATGAAATATATACAGAAATTCAAATTATTATTAATTTTTAGCTCCCTGACAACGGTGCCAAAAACTTGATGCGTATTTTATTTTAAATATTAATTTATCAATTTTTAAATTTATAAAACTCGATCTACCTGACAACGCACTAACGGGCAGAGAACCCGATCGTGGGTAGTATAGAATGGTAAATCCGAGGTCGTCCCAAGAGCTAAGTTGTAATTAGTTTTAATTTGAAATGTCACATTTAAAAATAGTTTTTTAATTGATTCGAAATGAAATACAATAAAATTAAATACTAAAAATTAAAAGAGTTGGAGATATCAGGAGAGAAAACGTGTTAACCTAGTTACTTCATTACTACTGTTATAAAAACGTTTTCATGTGCAATGTTAAACTATGGTTTCATTAGTGGTTTCTAAGGTCGATAGACTTGAATAGGTATATTTAGTCTATCCTATACTTCCTGCGATTCCGAATCAATCCAAATCGTATAGGAGGTAGGTTATCCAGGTTATAGTGATTAATCCCAACTATTCTTAAAACTTATCTAATAACCTATGCAGATTATCAACCCCCTTTGAAAGAGTTCCTGTGCTTTTTAAGTATATTAAGTGATAAGTGCGGAGACCGGTTAGTTCCTACAATAGGGATGGAGTAATAACTCCTCCCTAGTACCCAGTTAATCCCATAGTGACATGATAATCTAATAATGGGTCAAGCATGATCCAAACCACGTGTACTACCAAAACCCAAGGTTACACGATAGTCAAGGAATATCTAACGAAACCATAATCTAACAGGAAACAAACATTATAACAATAGTAACTACATAACTAGTCCAACACTTTAAGTGCTTAGCCGCTCATGGTAATAGAAATACAATAAGAAATAGAAGTAATCATATATTAAAAGCTCATAATTGGCTGTGGAATTCTTTGAATGATTAAATACAAAAAGTAAGTAAAGTGTGATCTCCCTTGGACTTTAGGTAGAATTCTTTGAAGGTTGGAAGCCTTTGTCGCCTCTCCAATTAGCTGTGGAGGAAGTGATGTCGGAATAGCTTGAATGAGGCCTCTATTTATTAGTATCGAACCTGTTATGGCATAACTGATAAAAGTCTTTGTCGCCTTTCCATAAATAAGCAATTGTTGCGGCGTAACCAGATATTGCGTTACGCCGTAACCTTCAAATAATTTCCATACATACGTGATCTTAATTCCATATTTGTGGATCTTCATGGTTACGGCGTAACCATAAGGGGTGTTACGCCGTAACTCTATCTTGGGTAAGATTTCCTTCCAAATACATGTTTATGGCGTAACTAGCTATGATGTTACGCCGTAAAGTTGTCCTTGATATTCGTACTTGCTTAATATATGTTACGGTGTAACCATTTTTGGTGTTACGCCGTAACATTCTTTAGATAATTACACTTTAAGCCCTTTTTCCCTTGTTTCTTGTCATTTTCCTACATTTCACCTGAAAACTACAAAATAATAGAAAATATCTCGTTTTCGAGTATTAGTGAAACATTAGCAGGTAATACAGGGGGTATTTTGCTACTAAAAAGTATTAAATATTTGATGTTATCACTTAAGTAGCATGAACTGTTAATTACGATGGGTAAGCGCGAGTGTTATAAACAGATCTATTGGGAGTAACATCCCCGTTATGGATTGGTGTCTACAAGGCCAATAGATGTATACCATGTCGGAACACTGAACTACATTCACATGAACACTTACAGTGCCTAGAAATATTGGCATACAAACATGTCAGAGCCTCAGTGTCATGAACTTAGTGTAATCGTAATCACTCATTTGATATTGCATACTAAACAATACACACTTTAACCATTGTGGTCCAGCATTTATACTTACATAAACCTATAAACTCACCAAATTTATGTTGACGTTTTATAGCATATATTTCTCAGGTGAATATGATGCTTAACATAACTGATGTGCATTTGAGTCCAAACTTTACAAGATTACATTCATGGATTTCTACTTACATACAAATGATTAAATCTCGTTGTATTATTTCATGCTTTTCATTGTGATGCAAACTTTGGGACAAATGTTACAACAATTCTGATTTCAAGAAAATCAATAAGATTACTTTTTAATAGACTCATTAGAGGTCGTTCTCTCATATCTTGTTCTGTTGTATTATGAAGTAACACTCCCATACATATTTTCGCTGCGACCCATTTTGGAGGTGTTACAGATTGGTATCAAAGCCAAGTTATAGAGAATTGATGAGGTGTCATTTTACACTAATTCGGGGTCCATTAACCTCAAATCATGAAATATCCAAGATTATGTGCTTAATCGTTTTGTTATCAGTTTTGTACACTGATGGCATTTGAGGAAATACACGTAGACTTGGGTACTCATTTGAGAAGAAACGGACAAGACTTTTCTAAACTCTTGATTCTTTAATTCCCCTTGACGAACACTTAGCTACTTTTTGAGGTTCTTAGTTGAGGGGGATTGAGGGTCTTAGTTTTCTAAGTACTTACTTATAGCATTGCGTGAGGACACGGCAATAGTTTAGTATGAGGGATTTTGGTATGTGTTTAATTACACATACCTTTTACCTATAAAAACGGACTTAAAAGACCAAAAACATACCAAAAATACATTGTATTTATGTGTTTTGCTATTTATGATGTGCAGGTAACGGATATTCGACAAAAAGACAAAAGACCATCAAAAAGGACAAAACCGAGCACGGAACAGAAAGAGCAGAAAAAGTCAAAGTCAACCCCAAAAAGTCAATAGTCTAAGCCGAAGCCAAAATCGAAGAAATACTTAATGGGTCCACCCGTACCCATCTAATGGGCCGGGTCATCCCATTAAATTATTATATGAAGACCAAAACAAATATAAAAGGCCCAAACAACTTTAACCCCGTTAAGCCCCAATACCCTTAACTGTTAAGACAGTTAGTCACAAGGACTAACATGGCTAATCGAAAAGGACTAACGGTGCAAACGTATGTCAACTTCAAGGGCTTAAACTATCAACACCCATAACCCTTTACCCCTTTTCCCTTTTAACCCTGTTATTCACACACACACACCAACTTAATTTATACAAAACCCGCCAAAAACCCCACGTCATTGTTCATCATCTCCTTTTTTTTGGAACGGCAATTTGTGGCTACATGGCCCCTAGCCCAGAAGGCGTAGCGAGCCCACACAACCAGGTTGGGTCCAGCCCAGAAGGCAATGGCACCCTTCCCTTTACGTACGCGGGAGGAAACCCCTATCGCCCTAGACAAGACTCGAACATGAGACCTTGCCTAGGAGGGTAAAACCTCCATACCATTGGACCAAATGCCCGTTGGTTGTTCATCATCTCCTTTACCTCTCTACCCCACACCCACGTGATTTACCTAGTCACCCCACACCACAAAATCCCATAGCGATGTTGGCAATCCCAAATGCTCATATTTGTCAAGAACAAAAAACAAGGAAATGAACGACTTGGATTGAAAGGATTGGGGACCAAGAAATATTGAAGGGCTTTGATGAACTTTGGTTTCCTCTCACAACAAAAGCACAACAAGCACTCCTAAAAGACCTTCATCAGCTTATATAAAGAAATAAGACAGAAGAAAAAAAACGAGGAAACTAGGAGTAGTTTAGTTTTAGTTTTAATTTTACTTTTAAATGTCTTTAATTATGTTTTAAATTCTGTCTTTTACATTTAAGCTTTTGTAATCTTCTTTACTTAATGAAATTCCAATTTTCAAGTTTTTAGTAAAAACCTGTCTTTGAATCTTCCATTTGTTTCCAGCTTATTTGAATCCCTAGAATGTGTTGAATCTTGCTTCTTTATGCTTATGTAACTTAGCTATAATCTGGTTATGACAAGTTTTAGCTTAAATGCTTTTTATTGTTCAAAAAAATGTTAAAACTGTTTTTAAGGGGTGTGTGGGACAAGGGTTTCAAATTGGGTTAAATTAGTTTTAATCTACTTTTAGCACTCAAATCAGTTTTAAGTAGCTTAAATTTAGTCTAGACATAAGTTTTTACTAGTTTATAAGAAGTCTTATCAAGTATTAAGTTTAGTTTTATCAATTTTCTTTGTCTACTAGTTTAAATGATTGCAACCCTGCTTAGTAATCAATCTTCTTAAAAAAGTACTTAAGGTGGGTTTTTGTGAGCTAAGTAAGTTTTAATTTGCATCATTGTAAACTAGTTTTGAGTTGTCTTTCTTTGGGATAACCTTTTATTAAAATAAGTCAGGTAGAAGTAGTATGTTCCTTAAAGACTTAATTGTGCAAGACAACTAAGGTAAAGGCTTAGTTTAACTTTAGTTAACTTTGATTGTTTTTAACTTAATGTAGTCTCCGTCTAATCCATTTCAAGCTCTTAGGTTGTGAAGATAGCTGTTAGGTCTTAAAATTTAAGCTTAAAGTCTGTCATTTTTTTTCTTTGTTGCATATAAGTAGGAAAAAGCTCAAATGCCTTTTTTTGATCTTCGATTTAAGTGTTTAAATGTTAGCATTTAGGTCTGAATTTCCTTGTAATAGTTAGTTAGTAGTATTAAGTTTAGTTGTTTCAGCTTATTTTTCAGTTTTGAGCTTATTCATGTGCTTAAATATTGGCCTGCAAGTTATGGTTTAGGACTGCCAATCCCCAAAACTTGCAATCTGTGTTAGTTTTTTTTAACTTATAGCTTATTTAGTAATGCTTCATTTAGGTTTATATTGGCTCATTAAGTGTAGTTAGATGCCTTGTAGCTCATTAGGTTTAGTTTTGGGCTTATTTAAGCTTATATCATATTACTTCATACATTAGTTTTAGTTTCAAAAAGTTTTCTTAAGTTAAGTAAACTGTCATATTAAAACAGCCTTTTCCTAGCTTATTTCTTTTCCTTTGTGCTTAATTTCAACTTATTTGTAATCTGTGGGACTTGTCCCTCATCTGTTTTAAGCTCATTTGATTTTTCCTTTTGCTTATTGTGTTAAAAAAGGGCCAACATTTAGCTATCTGTCTTAGAGTAAAAAAAAGAGAAAAAGCAAATCTGTTAACTTTTTAGTGCTTTTTACCAGCTTATTTGCAACTTTTATAAAAAGTGTTTTTATTAAATCTGCTTATCTTGGTCTGTTTTATAAAAGTTTTTAAAAAAAAGTAAAAAAAATGATTTTTCAAAAAGGGAAGGCATGGGGGTCGAACCCATGACCTCCCCCTTGTATACCAAAGCCTCACGCACACTCTCTGCTACCATAAACGCCCTTGGGTCTTTTCTGTTTAATGTTGCATTGAAAATCCTTTTATCTAGTCTTTCAGTTTTAGGCTTATTAGCTTATTTGCTTATTTCTCTGCTTATTTGTTCAGCAGTTGGTGTAGTTTTTATTTTTCCTTTATTCCTCATAGCCTAATGGACTTTCCCTGAAATTTTCATATTTTTCCCATTTTATTTAGTATTTTTAATGAATTTTTTTAAACTGTTTTTAATTCATAAAAAATTAAATAAAAATCAAAAAAATATAATTCTTTTTTTTTAATTTTTATTTATCATTTAGGACTTAAGAAAATTAGATTTGCTTTCGTAGGGTTAAAATTTTAGATTTTGAATTTTTAAAGAACGGGATTGAATCTCGTTAACGTTTTTGTGTTTTTAAGCTTAAATTGCTTTTGTTTTTTGTCTAGTTTGCTTTGTTCTTGCATTTTAGTCACTTAGGATTTATTAAAAGTTAAAAATCATTTTAGGATTAAATTTCTACTTAGTTGATAATTTAGACGCGTTTTTAGGATTCCCGATTTTCGTTTTTATCTTAGTTATTGATTCCTTTCCTTATTTATGTCTCCCGTAGATTTTTTAAGTTATTTTTATTGCCTTTAATTGCTTCCCGTAGAATTAGGATTTATTCTAATGCCTTATTTTGCTTTCCCGTAGTTTTAAGTTTAAATTCCCGTACTTTTTTTTATGTTTTTCCCGTAGAATTTAGAAAACAAATCCAAAATCCTTTGTTATTCAAGCATCCAAAAGTCAAACCTCAAACGTAACCGTCAATTTCACGCCTCGTTGGGAGAACGACCCGGGTAACACTTATCCGGAATCATTTATATCATACCCGTGAGTTTGTTGACCTTTTTCCTAAAAGGTTGACTTGGTTGACTCGCGGGGATTTTATATTTGATAATTTATTATACTATTTGATATATAATTACCCCTAAAAAGGTGGTTATCAAAACCTAAAATCCCATCGTCACAAATTTTCAACCAATAAATCCATCAATCTAATCCTAATTCCCTTCGTCACAATAACAATACCACCTTCTATCTTATTAGCAAGACTCGAATAGAAATGAACAAACTGATCTCAGATTGTTCAATAGCTACGGAGATCTTAAAGATCCTATTTTTTTAACATAACTCATCATAGATCCATATGAAGCATTGCTTCTATTCAATATTCGAATATAAAAGAAGGAACAAAAACAAGTATGTTTCATTCCTTTCTTTGTTTTGGTTTGAAATACACGAAAACACCATAATTAAACCTACCCGAGACCTCTTTTAAGAGATCTTGATGCCGTTTTTCTTCTTGTTTGGTGCTCGTTTGTAAATAATAAAAAGATGGAAAAGTTTTCGTGTATTTGGATCATATATGTTCTTGAAGAAATGAGGGAGGATATGTCTATTGATTTGTGTTGATAAAGAGATGAGATGAGATGAGTGTTGATTTTGGATCGTTGGTGGAGAGATAAGGGAGAAGTCATTTTGTACGTATAACTGCACAATGACAAAGTAATTAGGGTTACAGATAATTAGGGTGTGAGTGGTTTTATATCCATATGTAGGTTGAACATCATCATGGGCTGCATTTTTAGAGTGGGCTAGAGGATGCTCTTGGTATAACAGAAGTGTGGGATTAACTCTTTTAACATACAAAATCTTATACGAGATTTGTTCTTTGAGTGATAACGAATTAAATGGACCTCAAATAATTCATTTTTAGAGATTTTTTATATTAAATAGACTTTTGTTATATTAAGTGATAACAGTTATGATGGCGGTTTATTGTGACAAAGTGGCAATTTATTTTTTGTAACGAGACCGGGATCGAGTTTTATAAAGAATCATGAAACTTAAATTTTAATGGCTAGATTAGATATTAAATTTTCTAAGTAATGACGGAGTTGATTGGGTATCACTTATTTGAGATTGAAGTTGGATTTCACGAAGGCGTGTACTTATTTTATCTTGGATTCAGGGTTGGTTGGATGCATGACTTTCAATGATAACTTGCTATGGCTTAAGATTTTGGATGAAGACTTGGTTTATCTAGTTTCCAGAAGTCGGTGTGGATGGTTGAAGACCTGGATAACTATCACTTAAAGGAGTTACGTTGTAGTACTCAGTGTCACACGCTGAAGACGATGTGGATAATCGCAAGGGGTGATGAACGTCTCATACTTTAGAGGGGTATTGAGTACTTAGAGATTTTCTTGGAGCATAAATTCTCTACACCGTTCTTCCAACATTAGTGCAAGCTTAAGTCACAAGAATGGAGAATTCTACTTCAATTTCAAGTTTGGTATATCGGGTTTACTCCATCAGTGGTCACTTCAAATAGCCTACAAAAGGGTTGGTAAAGATAGTCAGAGAGAGTTTATGAGTAGTGATTTGATCAGCAGTTGATTCTCACAGGATACATTTGAGCTAATTTCATTCTTCTCATAAGATTTCAAGTATATATGCGTATAATGTTTTGCTGATTCTGAGGTATCAAAACCAGCAAGGGGGAAGGAGACATACATCTGAACGCACAACGAGTACACATGATAAACTTCATACATTCTTCTTATTTTAGGTCATTCTGGGAAGACAAATGTCATAACCGCAGAGAAAATTAGTGTTTTAACTCGTGGCTTTTGGTGTATTATTCCATCTACATAGGGGAAGGGATGTAAGAAATAGTTTCTGATGATAAAAAAGGTACACAATGGTATGATGATTCCTCTAGATTGTCAATATCCTGCAAGAAGAAATGTGTTCATCCGATACTTAGTTAACTTTGGTGTTATCATTTTGACTACTTGGAGGGTTTAATTTTCTACATCCGGGACTTAGTTGACTTGGGTGTTACATGAAATATCATCATTATCCTAAAGGAAGAAATGCACACGTCTGGAACTTAATTGACTTTGATGCTATGATTTCAACTTCATGATTGGGATAGAGTGTGTACTTTGGGTTTTTGAGATTTATACAATGAGACTGGTTGCATCTCTTCAACTACATGGGGGAAGAGATATCTTGATACTTTTGGTATGCATTACTTGAGCTTCCCTAGTCACCCTGCAAGATCACGGCGTAACCACACGTAAGGTTTACGCCATAACATTATTATTATGGAAGGATGAGTCATCTGTGTCCATGTGACGTGTACATGGGACACTATAATTACGTCGTAACATCCTTTAAGCCTGCAAGATGGAAAGTGCACGTCAGCAGTTTACGGCGTAAACCTCTAAAAGGTTACGCCGTAACATATTCGAAATCTATAAATAAAGGCCTCATTCACCACTTTATCATCAACCATTCCACCACAGATCTAAGGGTCATGTGTCAATGCTCATTAGATTGAAGAATTCCACAAGTAGTTCAAGGGAGATGCACACTTAAATTACTTTTGTTTTTAATCGTTCTATAATACAACTTTGTAAGAATTTTGAGTTTTTACATCCCATGATTATCTGTTTAACTTGCTTTGTTGTTGCTAGAGCGTCTTAGCACTTTCAATTGCTAGCCCTAGTCTTGCATATATTATCAGTTATAATGTATGTTTCATGTTAGATAGGTTGGTTTTGTTAGGTATCCTTTGACCTTTCGTGTTTGTAACCTGGGTGTTTTGGTTGAGTATTGTGGGTTTTGGTTGGCGGTGTGTTTTTGTAGTGTTTGGTTTCGGTGGTGGGTTGTTGCTTGGGTTAGTTGGATTTGGTCTGTTGGCTGCTTTGGGTTTGTTGTAGTGGTTCGGTTGTGGTTTTTGGTAGTGCTGTTGTGGGTTTATTTGTAGTGTTTTGGTTTGCTTTTGTGGGTGTTTGGTTTTGTTTGTTTTTTGCGTTCGTTGATCGTTGTGTGGTTTGTGCTGTTAGGCTTTTTTGTGTGTTGTGGTGTGTTGGTGTGGTCTGGTAGTTGTCTGGGGTTTTTTAGATCATGTTTATCCCGTTATTAGATTTACCAATTGAACATGGGATTAGTTAGCATGGTACTTTAGGGTTAGGTTATAAAACCCTTCCCTAGTTAGGAGATTTAAACCAAGTACTGCCTCTATTACTTAAAATACTTAAAAGGCATAGGAACTCTATCAAAGAGGGTTACTAATCTGTATAGGTTATTAGACTAGTTCTTGGGATAGTTGGGGTTAATCACTATGACCTGGTTGCCCTACCTTCGTGACTTTCAGGGGATTCAGGATTGCAAGAATTATAGGGTAGACTAAAGATATCTATTCAAGTTTGTCGACTTTAAAAACCACTAATGAAACCATGATGTAACATTGCACAGGAAAACATAGTTATAACGGTAGTAATGAAATGGCTAGGCTAGCACGCTTCTCTCCCTGATTCCTTCTATTACTTTTACTTTTCTCAATCTACTTTCTTGTTATTTTCAAAATCAATCTTAAACCATTTTCAAAACGTGACAATTCAAATTAAAACTAATTGTCACTTAGATCTTGGGACGACCTCGAATTTACCATCTCTACACTACTCACGATCGGGTTCTCTGCCCGTTAGTGCGTTTGTCAAGTGAATCGAGTTTTATAAATTTAAAAACTTGAATAAAATATATTTTAAAATAAAATACGCATCAAGTTTTTGGCGTCGCTGCTAGGGAGCTAAAAATTAGTATTAATTTGATTTCTTGTAATTATTCAATTCATTCTCTAACTTCTAAATTCTACAGATAACATCATGGATGGGATCAACATCGACGATCTCACCATAGAACAATATCTTAGGCTTACACAAGAAAACCAAACACCTAGCATGGTTAAGAAGGTTGATGACATGACCATTGTCGAATATATAGACTACGAAGAGAGGATGAAAAGGCAATACAGTAGGAATTTTGGATCCTACTTTCCAACCTATTCTGGCCATTACACATCTAGCAATAACACAACCATATAATTTCCTCATAACGCTTACTTTAATCCTATCCAACCAAACACTGAGATTAATTATGATTCTGATGATATGGAGCTTGTTGATGAAGTTGGGTACATAACTGATGGGGAATTAGTATTGAGTGAACATGAAGAAATTGACCTCGCTCATACTGCCAATACTCAGTCTTTTGAAGAAGAATTGAGTTCTGAAGAAGACCTTGATGAGTGGTTGAATGTAGAAATGGAAAAACACACAAGTAAGCAGAAGGAGAAAAATAAGGAAGATGCACTAATTGCTATTATAAATTCCATTAGAGAGGAATGTAGGGCTGTTCATAAAAATAAGCAAATAAGAGTTGCAGAAGCTGATCTAAAAAAAACTTCTGTGACCATGGAAGACACCGTCAATAATGACAGCTTTACAAGTAATTTTCCATCACTTGAGGAGTTAAACCCAGAAGCTTCCTTCTTCCCTTCACAATTAATAATTATAACTCTTATGATATGGCTAATATAGACGCTAGTAATAATGTCATGCCTAGGAGCATATATGAATACCTGAAGCTATATAATCTTGGGGGAGCCACTATGTCAGTCAAAATGGATGATATGACACAACAAGAAACATTAGGAACTGTGAAAATGTCCTGGTTAAAATTAATAAATTTGAGTTCCCATGTGATTTTGTTGTTACTGATATGCCTAAAAATGTTGGGGAAATGATTATCTTAGGAAGACCATTCCTAGAAACCATTCATGCCTAGATAGATGTATTCCAGGAAGAAATTTCATTAGGGATTGGCGAAGATAGAATTAAATTTTACATGAATGGAAATCCTCACCAATCTAACATTACGATCGAAAAAATTTACATGGCAATAAGAGTCAGGAGGACGAATCTTTAATCCCCTTGAAATCGGTTAGGAATCTATTACTTATACGAATCCACTGCATTGTTTTCATCTTATGAACAGGATACTAGAAAAATGATACTATTGATCCACTGAATGAATTTACCGAAACAAACTAACCCTTACTGGATAAAGGGGGTTTGACAAAAAGATGGCATGTATGTAAACCTGTTCACACTAGTACAAAAAGTGGATTTGGTCACACATGGGCAAAATAGAACGGCCACACATTTACATATTTATGTGGCTAAAGGTACCAAAATAGACAACATTTACTAATTAGCCACACATGAAAATTTCGATTGTGTGACCATTAGAACTGTATCTGCCACACTAATTCGATACATATGTGGCAGACCCTAAAGTCAACGGGTCCTATATTTAGTCTCAGCAATTGAATTTGGAACGCGTGACAAATACAAGTAAGCTTGAAGCATTAGTCACGATACACATATAAATAGTGACAAATATATGTCACTGGTATGTGCTTAATTACACATTTTACCAATTTTTCCATTTAATTATGGTCTTAAATGAACTAAAATAATACCTATAAATTACATTGTATTTGTGTCTTTGTTGTTTTGCATTTATATTATGCATGGTAACGAATCTAAGAAAAGGACTAAAACGAAGCTAAAACGACAAAAGCCGAGCACGGATGAAAGAGCCGTGAAAAAATCAAACTCAACCAAAAAGTCTACCCGACAAAGACAAAAGTCAAAGACAAAGCCGTAACCGAAGAAATACTTAATGGGCCCGCCCACACCCATTTAATGGGCCATGTCAACCCATTAAGCTATTTATACAAGTCAAAGAAGCCCAAAAAAAAGTTGAAGGGGCATTTCTGCCAACCCTCAAAACTTATTAGCCACTACAAGGATGAGTCAATGCAATAAATTATTACAACAAGAAGGGGCATACTACCAAGTCTCAAAAGTTATAATCCACGGGACTCTAAACCTGCCATTGCACCAAACCTTTACCTTGCACCAAATTAAAACACTGTATATCTTCTCCATTTCCTGCCAACCCCTTTTAGCACTATTCACCATCACTTTCCTCAAACCCCACCTTATAAACAGCAATTGCCACCTTGGCGATCCCCTTTAATCCCATTGGTCCAAGGTTAAAGGCAAAGATTCAAGGGCTAGGATTTGAGAACTTGGAGAGCAAACCGCCATTGGGAATTTTTCATTCACATATTGCAACATTTAATTTATAGTGACTTTCCAGTTTTAGCTTATAGGCTTATTTGCGTATTTTACTTCTTATTTGATCAGCTCCTTTACAAATTTTTATTTTTCTTGCATTCCTTATAGTTTAAACTATTTTCTATATTTTTTCCAGATTTTTAATAAATAATTAAGTATTTTTAATCATTTAATTTCATTTAAAGTGTTTTTAAACCATAAAAAATTAAATAAAATCCAAATAAATATAATTCTTTTTTTAAAATTTTCTTTTATCATTTAGGACCTAGGAAAAATAAATTTGCATCCGTAGGGTCTAAATTGTAAATTTTGGTTTTTTAAAGAACGTGATTTAAATCCCGTTCTCGTTTTTGTGTTTTAAGTTTAATTGCCTTTATTTTTCTGTTCCCGTAGACTTAGGATTTACTTTCCATGCCTTATTTATGTTTCCCGTAGATTTAGGTTTCATTTATTTTCCTTATTTTGCTTCCAGTAGATTTTTTAAGTTATCCCGTTGCCTTTATTGTTTTTCCGTAGATTTAGGTTTAAATTCCTGTGCCTTTTTATGTTTTTCCCATAGAATTTAGAATTCAAACTCAAATCCGTCTTTGTTATTCAAGCATCCAAAAGTCAAACCAATAACGCAACCGTCAATTTCACGCCTCGTTGGGGAAAAAACGACTCGGGAATCACGTACTTCCCGGTTTTACTACAATTGATTTTGATTGATATTTTTGATTCTTATTATATATATTTATAATATTATTTATTTTATATATTTTAAAGGGTTAATCAGAAAGCAATCAATTTTTGGTGCCGTTGCCGGGGAGGTGTATTGCGACAATATCGTTACGGTTTGACGATTAGTGACTTGAAGACCCTTCCTCGTGAAGTTATTGTTTCCCGTTTGTGAATATCTTCTTCTTATTTTATAAAAATACAAAAATATTTTTTGTTTTCTTTTTATTTATATATAAAAACAAGAAAACCCAAAAATATAAGAACATTGTCCTTAATTAAGAATTAAAAAGCATCATTAATATAATGCTCTCAACTTGAGCATTATCATAATAATTTCTCGAACAAAAGATTTAAAACTTGCCTTTGTGTCACTTGCGAGGTACGGCTCACCTTTAAGAGATTAACAAACTATAAGAGGGGTATAAGGAGGGTTGTTCCGAGGAACTACGACCCGAAAGGAAAAGGTTTTTAATAGCTTCGCGCTTTCCTGCTCCTCCGCTCCTTTGTGCGTTTTTCTTTTAGAGAGCTACCGTGAAGCAAGTTGATTATCGGTTTAAGTTATTCAATCTCGTTTTGTCCGTTAATAAAATATGATGTTTAAAAAACTCGAAAATCCAAAAATAATCTCCTTTAACCTCTTTGTCATTTAATTCTTCTTCTTATCCCTCTATTTTTAATTCTTATGGCGTCATTCGACTATCGTTTAAATCCCCTTTACACGATTAAAGAATGCTCGTCTTGTGGAGCTTTGTACACTACAGACTATTGTTGTTCTAAAGGGGGTCTCGTAGACAAGATCGTTCGTGATCCTAATAAAACACCCGACTCGTCTCAACGACCCCCTCAGAATTGTGCAAGGTGTGGAAACCCGGTTGATGGTCCGTATTGTCGAGGATGTGCTCTTTTACGAAAGAAATTTAAGGAAGATTTGTTTACATATTGTGTTGAAAATGGAATTTTCCAAGACCTTCAAGATACTTCCGAGTCATCCAATGACAATACCAACGTTGTTAATGCTCCTCAAGAGCCATTCGTTGTCAAACAGGACCCCGGTGAAAATTCCTCGCAAAGTCCTCCACATATTGACCACAATTGTTGTTACGAGTGTGGTGATTCGTTAGATGGAATCTTTTGTCAACGATGCACTTGTAAGTCTTGTGGGAAAGGTGCTCATCATGGTTATAATTGTCCTCCGAAAGTTCCGATTATCTCTAATCCGGGACCATGCAACAATCAAACCATTGATGAGCTCCCACAAACTTTGCCAAGATTTGATCCGACATGCTATTCTGAAAGAGAAAATTCATTACCTTATGTTTCAAAACCTAATTTTGTTGATGATTCTCCTAACGTTTTCAACCCACCTCCGCAACCCCCGACGTATTCTTATGAGTTTTGTGGGAACGATGCTTATTATGGTTACGATTGTCCACCTCAAGTTCCGTTTATCTATCCGGAACCGTGTTACAATCAAGACTTTAATTTCCCACAAAACTTTCATAATTTTCAACAACAATATCTTTGTTGTGAAAATTGCGGGGGTCCTCATGAGACTTTTCAATGTCAACCGATGAATCAAAGTTATTACGAACCTAATCCGTGCTATGATTCTAATTCTTTCGGTTTTGACCAATTTCAACCCCCGCAATATACCGTCAATCATCCAATCTTCAATGCTCAAAATGAGCTCTTCAATTCCCAAAATAAGCTTATGGAGCAATTGACATCCGTATGTGATATGGTTGGTCAATATATACAAAAGAAGGAAGAAGAAAAGCGAATTGAAGAAGAGCAAGCGGCTAAAGCTCGATATTGGAAGATTCCCGTTTGCTACGATGATGACGATGACGAGGAAAGATCGATTCCCTTGAAAGATACTATTATTTCTGGACTTCCTCCGTGTGTTGCAATCACACCCGCTTTATCAACCGAGGAGCCCGTTGACTCTCTCATAATGGAGAACGAGCATCTTGACACAATTCCGGAAACGGAATCGGACGAATTCATAAAGTCTAGTGTTGAGAACCTTGTCCAAAACCCAAGTGAGTCCGAGGATTTCTCCGATATCGAAAGTGAGTGTGATATGCCCGTTTGTGATAATTTTACGACTTTCTCAAATCTTCTCTTTGATGCTAACGACGATTTCTCCTCTAGTGACGACGAGTCATTTTCTGATGAGGACGTTCCGAACGAAATTTATTCGAACCCTCTTTTCGATGAAGAAATCATTTCCGTTAAGATTGATGCTTCGATCATTTCTATGATTGATTCTCTTCTCGAGCAGTTCTCCGGTGAACTCGCTCATAATGATTTAATTCCACCGGGAATTAATGAAGCCGACTTTGATCTTGAGGAAGACATTCGTTTTATTGAGAGATTGTTGTATGATAATTCATCTCCCCGACCACCGGAAGCTTTTCAAGCTAATTCTGATACGATCATCGAGTCTTTTCCCACATTTCCTATCCCCGTTGAGGATAGTGACTCTCTTAGGGAAGAGATCGATATATTTCCCGGTCCGGACGACACCGATGCCACCGGCATTGAGAAATGATGCATGACTCTGAAGGGATATCCTTTTTCCTAGAAGAAATTAATTAGCAATGTTTTCCCCTTCACATCCCTGAAAATTATTCATTTCATTGATGATCCATCATCCCTCTTCTGCCTACAAAACCCATCGGAAGATAAGAAATTGATCCCTGATAGACCGGATTTTGACAGGCAAAGTGGAGTGTGGTAATATTTCTGAACGTTATGTTCAAAAGTGCCTAATGTTTTAGACCACCCTTCACACCATTTACACAAATGTTTGACTCTTTCCTTCCATTTTTCATCCTAAAATGTTGACAAAGTTTTTTTCAACATGGAATATCTTGCTTCTAAGATTAGGAGAAATCTCCTCATCACATAATCTCATCAGGGGCTTTAAAGCTTTCCATGGGTCATTTCTAATTTTTCAGAAAGCCCATTATGATCTATGGAGGGGAACATCCTATCTTGGATGTATCCTTATCTCCATTTCTATCGCTCATTGACCAACTCAAATATGGATCGAGTCAGGCTCAAGACTCGGTTTTTTAACAAAAATAATCGCTTCGTTAGGTGCAACCCATGTTATTTTCTAACATAAAATATAATATTATTAATGAAATAAGTTGGTGTCGTTAGGAGGTTCGCCTCGTCGCTTTATCTCGGTGTTTCGTGTTTTATGATTATGTTCAATGATTGCCCCGGATTATAAGCCTCTCATGCTCGTTGTTTTTGACCTTCGTTCACATCGAGCTTCAATCCTTAGCATGATTATGGGAATCCAATATCCAATCTTATCGACTAACGTTTATCTTTAAGCATACTTAATAAACGGCTTTAGATTTATGTAGAGACCCTCCTTAAAACATTGAGGACAATATTTCGTTCTAGTATGGGGGGATCTATCGATTTGATTGTGTCTGCAGTCGTTGTTTTCACGTAATCCCATTTTTACCACCAAAATACCAAAAAAATGAAAAAATTTAAAATTTTTCAAAAAATAAAATAAATGTTTTAGACAAAAATGTTTGACTTCCTAGTCTGGGTAGAATAAGAATAAATTATTGACTCGATCGAGCTGTGAATGAGCATCTAGCATTGCCCTTACCTTTTAGACTAAGCATTCTGTGCGAACTTTAATCAAGATTTTAAAATTGTCGAAGAACGAGAAATATAAGTTGAATATAATTGGATTTAGCACAAAGGATCAGTTGGAAATCTTTAAGAGCTCATAATGTAGTATTTTGTGCTTTTTCCTCCTAAAATAAAAAAATAGCTCCTAATCCTGACTAATAAATACATGCTTCCTTTTGAAAATTAAACTTAAATCAACAATTTTTGAATTCAAAATTTATTTCGTCTTAGTTCAAATTTATACTTAAATTTTCTAAAAAGAAATTTTCTCTATATATCGTAAAAAAATGAATGAGTAACAACAATAATAATAAAAACTGTGGGCTGATAAAAGTTTGCTGCATCTTGCCGGCTCACAATTGATGTTGCAGCCTTCTAAATAAGGCCCACAGTAAGAATAATAATCCAATGACTTATAAAAGTTTTGCTGCATCTTCGGCTCACAACCGAATGCTGCAAGCTTCAAAAAGAGTTCGAGATTTTCTTGTTTAAAAAGGTATAAGTATAATATATATTCATGTTAAGTGTGATTAAATAAATATAGGAAAATCTCTTTATTCTTAAATTTAAATATGTTTTCTAAACTAAGACTATTCGTTTTAAGTTATAAATACAATTATTTATAAAAACGGGAAATCCAATGGGTTTTGTAAACCGAAGGGTCCCGTTTAGTCTTCGATACTAGTCACTGTGGGGAGTGCCAAAGCCTGATCACTTAAGCCCTGCAAGGTAGAAGATGTGCCAAGAACCGAATGTCGCGTACATGGATGATCTCGCATTCAAACTCATACTTTTGGGTGGAACATTAAGTCATAGAAATTCTTCAATTGTTGCAAAACGTTGATCCATGGTGAACATTCAAAATAGCACATACAACACCTACTATATAAATAAAATCGTGGAGTGAGAAAGTTTCACAAGTTACAAGTATGAGAAGGTTAGCATCAAACTTGTATTTGACAGTGTATTATTCGTTTTTATAAGCTTAGTTTTGCGGGTGAAAAAAATCTAGGAGATGAATTTATCCTTTTGGGCATTTTAGGATTAAAGTGCTTCTTGTTATGTGGCCCTTAAAGTTATGAAAATAACGAAAGTCCATACATTCTACTTAGTTTCTTAAAAAGAAAAGTATAAAAAAATGAAAAGGATAAAAAAAATATGGTAGTAGTTAGTGTAGATTTATGAAACTGGTCAAAACGGGGCTTTTCAAAATAATGATTCTTTAATTCCCTTTGATGAACACAGCTACTTTTCGAGGTAATTAGTCGAGGGGGATTGAGATTCTTGGTTGTCTAAGGTGTTTACTTATGGCATTGCGTGAGGACACGACAATAGTTTAGTATGGGGGATTTTGGTATGTGCTTAATTACACATACCTTTTACCTATAAAAACGAGCCTAAATGACCAAAAAACGGACATAAAATGTCAAATATATGTGTGTTTTGCTTTGTATACTGTGCAGGTAAAGGATATTCACTAAAAGACAAAAATGAAGCCAAAACCAAGCACGAGAATGGAAAGAGCATAAAAAGTCAAGGTCAAAGTCAAAAAGTCAAAACTTAAAGTCAACAAGTCAAAGACGAAGCCGAAACCGAAGAAATATTAAATGGGCAAACCCGTACCCATCTAATGGGCCGGGTCAGCCCATTACATATTAAAGATAAGATTTAAAAGTCCAAAACCTAACAAATCCTAACCCGGCCCAATCTTAAGCCCATTACCACTTAACTATAACACCCTTAAACCTGGTTTGCAATACGAAAAGACCCAAAAGGCACACCATGGCTAGACCTTCCCTTTATAAATTAGTCCTATTGATTTACACCATTAGCCCCTACACCCTAACACCATTTACACCAACAGTCCTTTTTCCCTAACCCCGTCACAAAATTAAACTAACTAGTAACCAAAAAACCCTTTATTCCTACTGCCACTACTATTCATCCAACACTTTCATTCAACCCTCTTCCCAAAACCATTTTCACCCACTAGTCAAAACCCACATCCTAGAAGCTCGCCAAAAGGACAACTCCACCTTCCCAAATCCCATGGGTCATATTGGCCATAAATTAAATAATGGCTAAGGATTGGAAAGCTTGAAAAGGAAGTTGGATGGATGCTCCAGTATTTTAAAGATTGGAGGCAACTCTTCAAGCTCCTACACTACAAGAAACACAAAAAGCACACCCCTGTGCAAGTTCTTTTATATAAATAGGATTTGATTTTCATTGTAAGGGTATCTAGTTTTAGGAGTAGTGTAGGAGTATAATAGCTTTAATTTTCAGCTTATTTTACTTATTGTCTTTTACTTTCAAAAGTCTAGTAACCTTTTAATGATATAATGCAATTTCAGTTTTTTAATTTTTTACAAATCTGTCTCTTTTAAAGTTTTTAAAATGCATTTAAGCTTAATATTTGTTCACAAGTCATACTATAAGCCTTGTAAGCTTAATAGAACTTTTATACTCATAAAAGCCTTATCCAATATCTTTTTGTGAGTATTTTACTGTTTCAATAAGCAAAATACATATTTTGAGCTTTTAAGTTGAAAAGCTTAGCAATGGAAGAGCTTATGGACAATTTGGGTGATTGTTGATCGTCTCACTAAATCTGCGCACTTTTTACCGATGAAGGAAACAGATTCGATGGAGAGACTAACGAGACTCTACTTACAGAAATGGTTTCAAGGCATGGAGTGCCTGTCTCTATCATCTCTGACCGTGATAGCAGATTTATATCACGTTTCTGGCAATCACTCCAGAAGGCTTTGGGTACTCGTTTGGATATGAGTATTGCATACCATCCACAGACTGATAAAGAACCATTCAAGCTCTTGAAGATATGTTATGCGCTTGCGTGATAGATTTTGGTAATGGTTGAGATAAGCATTGTAACGCCCCGACCCAGAAGGGTAGAAGTATTACAAATATGGTGTGACATCAAAAGCATACACAATCATAACACAAGCATAAACAGCGGAAGTCTTAAATAAATAACCAAAGGAAATAAGTCAACATGACTTAAAGTACATAAGTCTCAAAGATAGACATATCCAAACGAAATAACAAATGTCTTGAAAAGAAACAATTCATATATCAAAGGTAAGATCTCTAGGGTAGTCCACACTCAGCACTCATAACCCAAAAGCAACCCCAGCTCCTAGCTTAGATACCTGCCGCAGGAAAAGAAAATGCGGCTGAGCTTACAAAGCCCAGTGAACAGATATATATAATCGAATGCAAAAGATAACGGAAATCAAAGGATATGATACAAGGTACAAAGGATATCATAATACATGATCAAAGGGATACAAATATAAGGTAAGACAAATCAGAATATCAAATCATAGGGTAAGGTAAGATGAATCAGAAAATCAAATTAGGTTAAGTTCAATCACCAAGCCCAAACAAATCATATCAAAGTGACCATGGAGTCATGAGCTCCAAAGTCTGTTGTGAAAGACGTGGATTGCACCCAATCATCAGTCACCAAATATCCAAATATCATAATGTCATAATCCATCGAATACAAAACAAATCTAGGATGCATCCATACGCCCCTTAAACAAATAATAATCTTCATACATAGTGTTACACATATAATATCAAAAGTGGGGACGGCGTGAGAAAACACTCACTCACACATGAGTCATGCCAAAGGTGCATCAATGACACGGCCATGTTACCTTCATGGCTAGGAAACAAATAGTGGCTTGGTTCTCAAACTGAAGGGTTCTCTTGGGGGGGGGGGGCAAAGTCTTATCACAGGTCATTTAAAGGGGATCATAGAATAGGTTCATATCCAAAAGGATCCAAATATCAAAGGATCATAGCAAAGGTTCATATCAAAGCGTTCAAATATCAATGGATCATAGGCAAAGTTCAATATCCAAGGTTATGCATAGCAGGGTTCACAAGGGAACATTAATAACAGATCATATAAGAAGCCAACTATACAAGGCTCGAGCAATGGGCTAATCACATAAGAAATCAAGATAGAGAGGAATTGTCTATGGAAACCTTATCGATAAGGTCAGAATAATATGTACCCATTAACAGAACGAACGATAGCATAGCATAAATTCGTAATCATGGTAAGAGGTGTAGGATATTATGTATATCCGACCTCTATTCGAGCCAAAACAATCAAGAGAACACCAAGGACCATATCACAATCACTCCCTCTTGGACCGAACTTAAAGAAATGATGAATCTTCGAATAAAAACCACCATTTAAAGTCTATCTTTCTATTTTTAGAAAACTTTCTATTTTTTAGTAACTTTTCCCATTTTTTGGGTAACTTTCCATTTTTTGAGTACTTTCCATATTTAGTAACTTTCCATTTTTAGTAACTTCCAAATTTTAGTAATATTCCATATTTGAGGATTCTATTAAGTATTTTAAATAGCTTAGGGACTTAATATGTCACCCCAAATCTTATAAGTTTAGGTTTAAATATGACAGATTTCCTATATTTTTGGGTTTAATATTGCACAAAAATTCAACAAATTTCAAGGTTAAAGTGTAAATATCTATGTTTCTTTTTTTATTCAGATTTTACCTTCCATTTTCTCGTTATTTTACAAGTAACCCTTAATTTTACTTAATTTCTATATTTATCCTTTGTGGTTTATTAATTACTTAAAACATTATCTTTATTATCCATTAATTACAAAACAAGCCCTTTAGATTCAAATATACAAATCATCCTTTATACATTTAATACTAACCATAACCTGCTATTTTTAAGAATTTACAATTTTACAATTTTAGTACCCTCTATTTCAAATTAATTACTATTCTAATTACATAATATATGAAATTACCATTTAAAATCCAAAATAATTATAAAATGACTTTTTATTTAACCCCCAACTTTATTTTATACAGAACTTTATAACTTGTATAATAACATGTCTTAAATTGTCCTTGTTTCGAATTTACAAACCAAGTTCCTTATACTCTCTATAGCACATTCGGCTTACAAATAATTCACAAAACCCTATTCATAATTTTCCCCAATCACAAACACAATTATTTACCAATCTTTGGCTTTAATTACACCTGGATAAAAAAACTAACAAAAACCCTACACTAATTAATTTTTATCATTTCGTTCCCTTTTTTCCTCTGATTTTCAGAATTAGGTAATCACCATTAAATCTCCAATTAATCATTCGGATTCATGTAATAATTTATTCCAAACAATTTCTGAGTATATTATGATGATGATGAACTACCACAGAAAAATCTTAAATTAAATTTTTTACCATATTTTATATGCAGATTTAATTCATTTCTAAATTAGGGGTTTTGAATATGTTCAATTTATAAAATCGTATTAAAAGTGCATGGATAATTTTCTCAGGTTTTATATACATGTTAATATGATGGAAACATAAGTTATAAAATTACCTTTGATGGCTTTGAGGGTTTTTGTGATTTTATGTATCTCGGTATAGCTTTTCGAAACCACAAAACGTTACCAAAAAATCGAATCAATCACTTCGTGGATTACAATATTTTTTCCCACACTCCTTAGTCTTCACTTGAAATTGGAACAATTCGTCCTTTCTTGGAATATTCGTTTAGCGTCACCTTTGGTATTTTAGGGTTTTGTGCATTTGTTTTAATGATTTAAAAACAAAAAAAATGAAAAAAATGAAATAAAGATTGATAACCTATTTCGGACGAGTCGCTAGGGGCTTTAAATAGGTTTAAATCAGATTTATTTTATTTTCTATAATATATTTTATATTTATCACATTTTATGTAATGTAATTTTGTAATGTATAAGTTAATTAAATACATATATAAATTCGTCGTATATACCTATAATAATTTTAATTATTTTCATTGTATAACATAAAGTATTTTAACCTTACAAAAAAATTTATAATTGCTAAATATTGTATTTTCATAATTTTTAACATTTAAATGAATTTTATTCATGCTTTAATGAATTTTTCTTGCCATTTGGGTATTTGTAATAATTCACATTTGTTGTGATTTTTAGGTATTTACAGGTTCATGAACTTGGAGGTAATCCGTAATCATATCATGGGCAATACATACTTACAAACATTGTGAGGGTTTTTAATTATCATGCAGACTTTGAATAAATATGGTCCAACTTTCATACGTATATTTATGGCTAACTATTATAAGGATTGATGTTTTGCGTCATGCATACTTTATAAATACTTTTTGATACTCAATGTTTATAATTAAAAATTCTATGAAAACTCACCAACTTTATGTGATAACTTTTTTAAGCATGTTTTTTCATAAGGTGAATTAGATGCTTGGTTACTTTTGTGCATTGGAGTAGTCTAAAATAACAAGATTTCATTCATGGATTTCTACTTATATACAAATGATCAAATCTCGTTGTATCGCTTTTAAGCTTTTCATTGTGATGCAATTATGGGACAAATGTTATATCAATTTTAAGGAAATCAACGAGATTACTTTTCAAACGACACATTTAGAGGTCGTTCTCTTGTATCTAGCGATGTGTATTATGAAGTAACGCCCCCGGACGTACTTCCGCTGCGACACATTTTTGGGGGTGTTACAGATTGGTATCAGAGCACTGGTTATAGAGAACTAGGTTGCATATTTTACCCTAGACTATAACCGTTTTCACAAGCATTGCATCACAGCAAACATTTTCAAAGTGCATACACACTACTTGCTTACTTGCTTACATTACTTGTAGCATTAAGTGCTTACGTGACATACATATATATAATATATATGCTTACATCCTTTTGCGTATATCGTACATTTATTTATATAAGTACCCGAGCATTTCTCAGACATTGTGAGTTGCACAATGGTCTTATTTTACTTCTTAGACATTGTGAGTTGCACAATGGTCTCATTCTACTCGTCAGACATTGTGTGTTGCACAATGGTCTCATTTCGTTCTCAGACATTGTAAGTTAAACAATGGTCTCTAAGGATATTATTTTTCTTCATAGCTTTATACTATATTGTATTACGCGAAGACCGTCATAATTTTGTTTACATGGAATTATGTATGAATCTAAGTATTGCAAGTCTTGTATGGGCGGGACTTGTAATATAAGGATTGATATGATAATTGCTATGTTAACAAAGCCCGTCACAGTCCTGTTTACATGGGATTATGTATGAATTTAAGTATTACAAGTCTTGTATGGGCGGGACTTGTAATAGGAAGATTGATATGATAATCGCTATGCTGATTCGTTCATAATGACCCCTATCTTGTTTACTTTAAATCGAGTACTCATTAACTATCTTGAGCTCTATGTCGATTTCCCCTGATTGTTTCGCTCTCCGTCTCCGAAGACGAGTTTTGAATACTCGTTCCATACTCATTAGAGCATCGACATCGTTATGTCATTCACCACCTTGAAAACTTTGTGTGTACGCGTGTTGCATCAGAAATTATTAAGTAGGATGATTTATAATCTGTTTATTTGAAAGGATTGGGACGCCTCTTCAGTTAAATAAATAAATTATAAATCACCGAACCATAAGTTTATCATTTCTTACTTACATAAATTTGGACGCTTCTTTATGTAAATAAGAAATTATAAATGAGTGGGCTTAATGGTATCCGATATGACACGAGTATGAACCTGAAATCGATAATCATCAGAATCCGTTAAAAGGGTCTAGAGACACAATCGTGTCTTACTACTCAGCAAAAATCTTAAGGCCTCGCTTGGAGCTACCTTATCCCATTCTTAAGTTATTACTTTTGCCATTGCAAGTCCTTGCAATCGCGAACTGTCTGTGGAGCTAACAGACTGAGTGCAATATCCTGTCACCATTTGTTATAGTATTGACGTTATGGTCGTTACTGTTGGGTCCTGGAGCGGTCCCGACTGATACAACATTATCCAATAGGTAATGCAACCCCCCTTAAACGAGATAAACACCTATCGACGAAACAGATAGCTGGACTATTCATTTCGGGCCACTAGTAGGAAGACTTAGGTCGCGATACATCCTAGTACTGCCAAGTAAGTTGGGTACTTACATACATAAGCCACGTTGATGTGAATCATCGAACATTACAAATAGTAGAAACGAGACTCCGTCCTCGGACATTTAGAAACTTATACAAACATACTCACGCGACTACACTTTCTTCTTGAGGTTTTCACTATAATGAGACTTTCCCTATAACGCGGTTATACCAGTCATAAGATTTGTAATGATATATTTTGAGATACCCCCTTTTGATGGATTAAATATCCGGACCAACCTGGCCAAATTTTGGTAGATGGAGAAGTGAGAAACACGATTCTTGATGAATAAATTATCAACGTCTTGTTTAGAATGAGTTATTAAACATTAGTCTTTTCATTCACACAATGGATAACACGAATTTAATCTCGGGACGAGAATCTTTAAGGGGTAGGTACTGTAACATCCGAGTATTTTAGTATTTTGAAATGACGATTTATATCCTTTGAACTTTTCGGTCTGGCTGGACTTATAAGAAACGATCATCAAATCACGTATTCACGACTCGGAATCTAAAGCATTTGATGTGAAATGATGTTCCAGACAACATTTTAGTTTTACCCGAGACTTGAAAACAAGCAGAAGAGGGCTAAAACAGCCCGGCAAAGTTTTGAAAACTGCACACAACGGGTACCGACACACAAAAATAATTAAATTTATTTTTAATTATCACTATTTATTTAATAAAAATATAAAATAAAATTATTTAATATTTTACTTATTTAAGCGTTGTTGATAACTGAATATCCGAGTTAAAAATTTCTTTTTATTTTTAACCAAGTCGCAAAATAGATAATAAACGTTTTAAATAAATTTTATAAAACGTTACGAAAATTAGTCGAGTGAATACTCATTTTTATCAGAAAAATGATTAGAAAACAATGGCGCAAGTTTTGAGATTTGAATCATCCGTTAACTCGTCCAAACGAGTCCCGAACCACTTTTATCAAAACTATATAAAGAAAGTTACACAATAAACCCTCAACTATTAAACATATTACATTTAGTTTAAAAGTTTTATATAAATATAAAACTTATTTTACCCGATCCCCATAATCACTCGCCCTCACTCGCGGTCTCCTCTCCCCCTCCGGCTGTCTCAGCCCGCGTCCACCACCATCACTGTCGCCATCATCATCATAACCAACACCACCATCCTACCACCCACGTCACCACCACAGCTGCCACTAGAGGGTGCGTGTGGTGGTTATGGTTAGCACCACAGCGGGGTGCGTTGGTTTGTAGTTTGCACCAACGAAGGGTGCGTTTGGCTGTGTGGTTTTCAGCCGGTATAGGGTGCGTTGGAGTTAATAACACCGAAGAGGGTAGGTTCAGTTTAAGGTTATTTCAGCAGGGGGGTGTTCGTTTGGTTTGTGGGTTCACAACACCTCGAGGGTGCGTTGGTTTTGTATAGAAACAAGAAAAGGGTGCGCGTGGTTTATTAAGATCAGACTAGGGTGCGTTTGACTGTTGTAGATGGGTTAGGGTGCGTTTGTTTCGGGTGGCAGCCACCCGACGAGGGTGCGTTTGGCTGTGACAGCCCATATAGGGTGCGTTTGGTTTAGCTGTTAGCACAAAGGGTGCGTTGGGTTGTTGTCTCACAGCCATAGGGTGCGTTTGGCTGGTTTCCACCAGCATAGGGTGCGTTCGGGTTGGTTGTTAAAACGCAGCAGGTGCGTTTGGTTTGTTATAGCACGGAATTAGGTGCGTTTGGGATCCGGGTCAGCAGCAAAGAGGCTGCGTTTGGTTGTTATGTGGCACCAAGGGGTGCGTTTGGTTTTTCTATCTCGCACTAGGGTCCGTTTGGCTTAGTAGAGAACAACTAGGGGTGTGTTTGGTTTAGACAGAAACGCACAAGGGTGCGTTTGGCTGTCAAAACAGCCCAAGGGTGCGTTTGGCTTAACAGCCACGCACAAGGGTGCGTTTGGCTGTCCATCAGCCGGGTCGGGTGCGTGTGTTTGGCTGCGAAACAGCCGGGGACAGCCGGGGCATCGGGTTGTTTGGTGGGTAGGCTGCGAACACCGATATAAAGTGAGTTTGGTTACTCGAAAATATATATATTGTTTCATTTAATTGATTAACGAATAATTTATGTGATGGAATATATTAGACTGGGTGCGGTGCTAGTTAATATATGAATAAATATTAAACCGAGATTTTATGATGAATACGCAGGTATTAGAACATATTTGAGACGAGGAATTGGACTAAAAAGGAAATTTAGTGCCTTTTTATAATGAAGATTTAAATCATGAAAATGGAACATGAGATTTGGGATTCGAGGTTTTGAGACTTAGACTTTGGTTTATAAAATATTAACTAATTAAATTTTTAGGACGTTTAGACGTATAACGGACTTCTTACTCCAATAACGATGAAAATGGATCGAAAAATCGGATTATACACATTAATGAGAAAATAAGTTATTTTTAATTTTATTAATCTGACGGATCTATTAATTAAACGATTTGAGCACTTTCGAGTCCGTTTCAGCCTTCCGGCGAAACACGAAAGTTGTTCGTAATGGCATTTTACTTTGCCGCGAGGCTTATCAGCTTTAGAAATTGAGATTAGCCTATAATTAGACGGAAAACTAGTATATATCATTAAATATACTATGGGTTAAGGTTTAAGACGCGAAGTGGATTTTCTCATTACATGTAAATCATGAAGGGAACATATAAAAATTTGTGTGATTAGGGCTGTAAACGAACCGGACGAACGCGAACGGAGGTATGTTCATGTTCGTTTATTTAATTTTAGCCGAACAAATAAACGAAGCGGAAAGCATAAAGGACCAAAATATTGTTATGTTCGTTTATTTAAATTTAACTTGTTCATGTTTGTTGATGTTGTTCATTAAATTAATTTTTAAACGAACGTAAATTGAACATAAAATGAGCAAACGGACTTAAATGATAGTCACAACGATTCTATAAAAACCAAAAGGACATTTACGAACATGTAAATAATGTTGGTTATTTTAAATGTCAAGTGTAAAATTAAAATATCTAGCATAAAAAAAGTTATTTACTTATACTTGGACTATTAGGGGCGCCAAAACTTCTCGCTCATAGAAGAAGTTTTCTTTGTCACTTTTAACTTATCAATTTCAAATTTTTTTGTTCAATTTTCAAATCTTTATGTTTTATATAAATAGTTAATACATATTTTTTTATATTATTTGAGGGACTTAATACTTGATATATTAACTTATTTATTTCCTTTAATATTTGGATGTTAATCGAACGTAACGTACGATAATCACATAATCGGACATTCTAATGGCCGTTCACGAAGTATATAAACGGAAAGAAACGTTTGGTCACGTTGTATATTTAACTTAAACGGTGACCAAATTCTTGTTTTGGTGTTGTTCAATTATGAAATAAACGAACATTAACGAATTTCCGACGAACGATTAACGAACGGTTCGTGAAACTGTTCCGTTGTTTACAGCCCTAAGTATGATTTCGTGTAACGATGTAGCATCGTTGATCGTATTTTTTTATTGTTATAATAGGCGACCAATAATTATAGGTGTGGTCGAGATCGTTGCAGTTCCGTTGTGTTTTAATTGGATTAATTGAACGTGTTCTTTAATCAAGGTGAGTTCATAGCCTCGCTTTTCAATATTTTGAATGTTTTATAACCCGCGAGGGGGATACATGCTTGTCTACAAATTCTTATACTTACTCGGTTATCTTATAACAATGTGATTGTTTTAAGGGATTTTGATCAAGGTGAGTTTATAGCCCCATGTTTTACTGGTTTTACATATATGATTGTTTACAAATTGGTTTACATACTTATATGCATAGTTCGCTATGGGATACATTATTTGGCTTTATTTTTGGTCACAAATGCATACTTTACATTTGAAATGATTTTCGGATTTCGATTTGTTTGGCGCCTGCGGGGCCAATAAGCATTACATGCCCGGGTGTTGCAGATGGAACACCCATGATGGGAACACATTATTTGTATCACTGCTCGAATCGGGCACATACATACAAGTCTACGTCACAGCGTCATGAACTGTAAATCACTTGGAGGGTGAGCGCGAATGTTATGAAATAGATCTATTCGGGTGTGGATCCCTGTTCGGGTGATTAGCGATCGCTGGGAACGAACATTATAGCGTGATGTCCACGCGAATGATATAAAATAGATCTATTCGGGATTGACAACCCCCGTTCGGGTGACTAGCTATCACTGGGAACGAACGTTATAACATGTCGGATTATAACATTGGGACTATCGGGCCTCCCCAACATGGCACGAAATTTATATAGTGCGGGCACGAAATTTATATAGTGCGGGCACGGAATTTATATAGTGCGGGCAATGTCACGGAATTTATATAGTGACTCATATCGTCGAGCTTCAGTGTCATGAGCTTAGGGAAACGAAATGGAAAATTTGTGATAAGTGCAGTGTGCTTTATCGCGGGGAAAGTCTTGCGGTCCTACATTTTATACATTTTTGTGGCTATTATAAAGGATTGAAATAGTCATGCATATTTTACAAACCTTTGGTTTAACATTTATATTTAAATAAATCTATGAACTCACCAACTTTAATGTTGACACTTTTAAGCATGTTTTTCTCAGGTGAATTAGATGCTTGGATTATTTGATGTGCATTGGAGTCTTTACATTCAAGTTTTTCATGGTGATGCAATTATGGGACAACTATTATTTTGATTTCAGAAAATCAACGAGATTGTTTTACAAACGACACATTTAGAGGTCGTTCTCTTGTATCTTGTGCTATTGTATTATGAAGTAACGCCCCCTGACATATTTCCGCTGCGACACATTTTTGGGGGTGTTACAGATTGGTATCAGAGCCAAGGTTATAGAGAACTAGGTTGCATATTTTACCCTAGACTATAACCGTTTTCACAAACATTGCATCACATCAAACATTTTCAAAGTGCATACACGTTACTTGCTTATGTGCTTACATTACGTGCTGCATTAAGTGCTTATGTGACATACATATATGTAATATATATGCTTACATCTTTTGCGTATATCGCACGTTTATTTATATAAGAGTTATTTATATAAATACCAGAGCATTTCTTAAGACATTGTGAGTTGCACAATGGTCTCAATTATACCTCAGACATTGTGAGTTATACAATGGTCTCATCTTACTTCTTAGACATTGTGAGTTGCACAATGGTCTCATTTCGTTCTCAGACATTGTGAGTTAAACAATGGTCTCTAAGGATATTATTTTTCTTCATAGCTTTATACTATATTGTATTACGCGAAGACCGTCATAATTTTGTTTACATGGAATTATGTATGAATCTAAGTATTACAAGTCTTGTATGGGCGGGACTTGTAATATGAAGATTGATATGATAATTGCTATGTTAACAAAGCCCGTCACAGTTCTGTTTACATGGGATTATGTATGAATTTAAGTATTACAAGTCTTGTATGGGCGGGACTTGTAATAGGAAGATTTATATGATAATCGCTATACTGATTTGTTATAGAGATCTTTTACCTTATTTACTCTAGCCGAGTACTCATTAACTATCTTGAACACTATGTCGATCTTCCCTGATTGTTTTACTCCCCGTCTCCGAAGGCGAATTTTAAATACTCGTTCCATACTCTTTAGAGCATCGGCATCGTTATGTCATTCACCATCTTGAAAACTTTGTGAGTACGCGTGTTGCATCAAAAACTATTAAGTAGGATGATTTATGATCTGTTTATTTGAAAGGATTGGGACGCCTCTTCATTTAAATAAATAAATTATAAATCACCGAACCATAAGTTTATCATTTCTTACTTACATAAATTTGGACGCTTCTTTATGTAAATAAGAAATTATAAATGAGTGGGCTTAATGGTATCCGATATGACACGGGTATGAACCTGAAATCGATAATCATCAGAATCCGTTAAAAGGGTCTGGAGACACAATCGTGTCTTACTACTCAGCAAAATCTTAAGGCCTCACTTGGAGCTACCTTATCTCATTTTTAAATTATTACCATTGCTATTGCAAATCCTTGCAGTCACGAACTGTCTGTGGAGCTAACAGACTGAGTACAATATCCCATCACTAATTGTTATAGTATTGACGTTATGGTCGCTACTGTTGGGTCCTGGAGCGGTCCCGACTGATACAACTTTATCCAATAGGTAATGTAACTCCCCTTAAACGAGATAAACACCTATCCACGAAACAGATAGTTGGATTATTTATCTCGGGCCACTAGTAGAAAGACTTAGGTCGCGGTACATCCTAGTACTGCCAAGAACTGGCAGTTGAGCGTGCTTGAGTGAGAGTAGCACTGGTTTGGGTGACCTGCGGGAAGTCTCAAGTAAGGGACACAAAAGCAAAGCGGTGAGCATGCGGGCAAAGCAGACAATATTGTGGTCTGAGTAAGCGGGATGTTCGAGTGAGAGCGATACCAGTGATGTTAATATCAATCATAAAACTTGAAACGATATTTTTCTAAAAATATCTACCTTGATGGATTATATATCCTAGTCAACTTAGCCAAACATTTGGTATGTTGAGAAGTGTCGAAACATCTAATCTTGCTGAAGAAAGTTATCATCGTCTTGATTAGAAACGGTTTATCAGATTTTAAACCTTTTCTCGGTCACACAATCGGATAACACAAATTTAATCTCGGGACGAGATTTCTTTAAGGGGTAGGTACTGTAACATCCGAGAATTTTCGAATTTAGAATGACGATTTCAATCTTGGACTTTTAGGGTCTGGCTTGACTTATAAGAACGATCATCTAAATCACATTTTCACGACTCGGACTCTAAAGCAATTTGACGTGGAATGAACCGGCGAAGACCAAAAAGACTCCCCATCCTCCGATCTATCCGATCCCCACCTTCACTCTCCCTCACTCGCGACTCCCCACCACCGACGCCACCATCATCATACACCTCTACATCATCATCATAATACCACTATCATCACCACCGAACCCACGCCACCACCACAGCCACCGTGGGGTGCGTGTGGTTATAAAAAGGGTGCGTTTGTTTCTATTATAATAACACCATCAAGGGGTGTTTGGTTTCGGTGGTAAAACACCACCGACGAAGGGTTGAATAACAGATATTTTATTAAATGTTATAAAATATTTCTGAAATATTATCAAATAAATACTCATTTAATCAGCAAAAATATTTGAAAAACAATGGCGCAAGTTTCGAGATTTGAATCATCCGTTAAGTCGCTCAAATGAGTCCCGAACCGTTTTTATAAAAACTATACCAAAAATGTTACACTTTAGGTCCCTCAACTATTAAACACTTGCCACATTCAATATATATATATATAAAACTTATAAAATCCGTTCCATCTCACATTTATACACACACACTCCACAAATCTCTCTCTCCCTCATGATATATCCGGCCACACCGCCGGCACCACCACCATCGCGGAAAACTTTTCCCCGGCGGGATTTCCGACACCAACCTCAATACACTCCCCACCTCCGGATCTACTCGATCCCCACTACACGTCGTGCCACGCGCCATTTTCCCTTCCCCCTCTCCGACGCCCGCCACAACCCATCAACCCACTGTCAATCTATCATCACCCGACCCGCATAAGGGTGCGTGGGTTAATAGGCAACCAAGGGTTGTTTGTTGTTGTTTCGTGTCGGGTTTCGTGGTTACAGCAACAAGGTGCGGCTTGGTTTGTGAAGAGAATCCCCAAGAGAGGTGGTGTTTGTATTTTCGGTTATAAAAACACCAGGTGCGTTTTACTATGCTTAGTCGAATAGGTGCGTTTTGGTTGCGGGGTCACGCACCAAAATAGCCAACAAGGGTGTGTCTGGGTAGGGTAGGGTTATGAACAAAAGAAGTGGTTCGTGGTTAAGGTTATAAACAACCAAGGGGCGTCGGTTTGGCTGTCAAAAAAAGCGACACCGGTTGGGTCATCGGGTTGCTTGTGGGACACATGCCGGTAACCGGGGGAAAGGTTGGTTTTGGTTTGTTATAATCACCATGGGTGCATCCGGAATGTTTTAAATAGCAAAAGGTGCGGGTTGGTTTGTAACAGATTAGGGTGCGTGGGTTTGTGTTTTCAGCCGGGTAGGGTGTGTTTGGTTTAGCGAGATACACATAAGGGCGTGTTTGGTTATGTTTCCAGCGGTTGAGGTGCGTTTGGCTAAGGGTTTAGCATCGAAGGTGTTTTGCTCGGGTTTGGGTTTGGTATTGTTTGCACCAAAGGTGGCGTTTGGTTTACCAACGCAGTCGAGTGCCTTTGGTTTATAACCAACGCAACGGGTCCCCTGTTTTGGTTTATATTTCACAAAAAAGGGTGCGTTTAGTTTAAAAGTATTAAATTATTTCATTATATTATAAATTGATTATATGTGATAAAATCCGGTATAACTTGCGCGGTCTAGTAAAACATGAATAAATATTAAAACGAGATTTATATAAAGTTATAAGCGGTATTAGACATATTTGAGAAGAGAATTGGACTAAAAATGAACTTTAGTGCCTTTTATTATGGAATAATTTAAAACAGAAAATAAAATGAATGGATCGGAGTTTTGAGACTTTGATAAGTAGCACTTTGTTTACAAAATATAACAAAATATATTTGACGGACGTTTTATACATAAAACGGACTTGTAACTCCAATAACAAGAAACTGGAGTGAAATCATAATAGACAAATTAGTAGAAAAAAGGTTGATTTTTTAATAAAATATTAAAAATGACACATTTATTAATTAAACGATTTGAACACTTTCGAGTCCGTTTCAGCCTTCCGGCGAAACACGAAAGTTGTTCGTAATGACATTTTACTTTGCCGCGAGGCTTATTAGCTTTAAAAGTTAAGATATAGCGGGTCAAAACTAAAGTCGGTTAATATATTATTTCAATTAATTATTTAAGATCATTATTCGGATCTAAAAACGGAAGGTCTAAAAAATATTAATAGAGAACTTCAGTAAATATTAGAGATAAGTTAATATTGGACAGAAAATAAGTAATAATATACATAAAATAAACCAGGGATAAGGTTTAAAGACTGCGCCAAGCGGATTTGCTCATCACAATGTCTATTATGTATGTATACATATTAAAAATATGTATGATTTCGTGGTAACGATGTACGCATCGTTGATCGTATTTAATACGTGTTTTATAATAGAGCGACATAATTACAGGTCGTGTCGACGATCGTGCAGATTCAGTTGTGGATTTAATGATAATTGATGCGTAGGTCTTTAATCAATGTGAGTTCATAGCCTCGCTTTTCAATCTTTTGAATGTTTTATAACCCGCGAGGGGGATACATGCTTGTCTACAAATTCTTATACTTGGTTATCTTACATTTGATAGAGTCTCTCACGTATGTGCTTGTGATTACATAAGTACTATACATTCTCAAAGGCTAGAAGATCTATCTAGCTACAGATCCTAACAATATCTTTTACATACTATTCTACACTCTTGGTTCACATACTTGATTTTGCAATTCATTACAAACACATTTACATGGTTGATTTCAAATTGGTTTACATACTTATTTGCATAGCTCGCTATGGGATACATTATTTGGCTTTATTTTTGGTCACAAATGCATACTTTACAATTGAAATGATTTTCGGATCACGATTTGTTTGGCGCCTGCGGGGCCAACAAGCATTACATGCCCGGGTGTTGCAGATGGAACACCCATGATGGGAACACATTATTTGTATCACTGCCCGAATCGGGTACATACAACAAGTCTACGTCACAGCGTCATGAACTGTAAATCACTTGGAGGGTGAGCGCGAATGTTATGAAATAGATCTATTCGGGTGTGGATCCCTGTTCGGGTGATTAAGCTATCGCAGGTAACGAACATTATAGCGTGATGTCCACGCGAATGATATAAAATAGATCTATTCGGGATTGACAACCCCCGTTCGGGTGACTAGCTATCACTAGGAACGAACGTTATAACATGTCGGATCATGTTGGGGACTACAGGGCCCCCCGACACATACATACTTGGAACATTTTGGTGACGTTAAATTGTCATGCATTATTTATAAAAATCTTTGGGATAAGATTGGTACTTTTGGTAACATAAAATGGGTCGTGCATATTTTATAAACATTTTTCATGGTACTGTGATGACACAGTGGATAAATATATTTGTTGAAACTTACATTCATATTTAAACTAATCTATGAACTCACCAACTTTAATGTTGACACTTTTAAGCATGTTTTTCTCAGGTGAATTAGATGCTTGGATTATTTGATGTGCATTGGAGTCTTTACATTCAAGTTTTTCATGGTGATGCAATTATGGGACAACTATTATTTTGATTTCAGAAAATCAACGAGATTGTTTTACAAACGACACATTTAGAGGTCGTTCTCTTGTATCTTGTGCTATTGTATTATGAAGTAACGCCCCCTGACATATTTCCGCTGCGACACATTTTTGGGGGTGTTACACCAATTCCATGGTTACGAAGGTGCCGTTGAATTATGTCGTTGGTTTGAGAAAACTAAATGTATATTTAGGATCAGTGAGTGTGCTGAAAGGAGTAAATGTTATTTGATGTCATCAGTCGGCCAATCTTTTACCTTATTTTTAAAAAAAACAAAACTCATATTATTAATGTTTGAGAGTTTTGAGAGATAACTTTGCGTATAAGGAATACGGCATGAGATTTATGCTAGTATCAAAGTCGGATAGAGCATTACATGAGAAAGCTTTTTTGAAGTTACATGAAATGAGAACATTTCCAAGGTCTCTATGTTTTGGTGGAACTTTGCTTTGAAGTATGGCAGAACTTTCATCGCTTAGGAAAGCGACTGAAATTTGTTTGATTTTATGTTTGTTACTTACGAGTTCTTTGAGAAATTTGCCACAGTTGGGCATTCTGGCTAAAACATCAACAAGAGGTATGTTGATTCGAACGGCTTGAATCATGTCGATGAATTTTCCATATTGGGCTTCCATTTTCTCTTTTCTGTGGCGTTGAGGATATAGGATTTTTGGTTTATATGGTTTAGGTATCAGAGTATCTTTGACAGGTTTTAGTTCTTTAGGTTTAGGTTGAGGTGTAGATTTCTCAGCTTCCTCTCGCTATCGAATGTTGATAGGATTTTCAGAATCATTTTGTTGGTCATTTGGGTTAACTGGTGGGTCTTAGGTTTTACCACTTCGTGTTAATACGACATTTATATGTTTGTTTTGAGCTTGTGGTGTTTGGTAAGGTTAATGAGCTAACTTAACCTTTGGGTTTTTATATTTATTATTTAGTGTTGAGTGTTCTGGAAGAATCTAGAAGGGTCGACCCATATTGCTTGTCAGCAAATCTGTCGAATTTAGCTTCGAGATTTTAGAATCGAGCTTGAAGATTTTTTGGTTGTTGTTTCGAATTTGTTTTTGAGATTCAATAAAAAGTAAAATTTGACAAAAGAATTGGTTGAGTGTTGAGCTTTTATGAAATCTCTTAGTTGTTTTGAAGGTCGAGTTTATTATCAGAGTTAGATTGATAGTTGTCTCAGTTGTAATCGTTTCTTTTTCTTGAACGCCAATTATCGCGGTTTGAATCATGGTCGCGGTAATCATTATAAAATTGATTACAAAAGGTTTGCATGAATTTTGCTTTTTCTTCACGGGACATGGGTATGTCATCATCGTCAGGGTTTAGTTGTTTTGAATGAGATTGAAATTCCTTATACCGAGCATCCATTTTCATGGTCATGGCATCCATTCGGGCCATAATTTTGTCAGTGTTAGAATTACTACTACCTTCATCGGTGAAAGCAACGGTTTTCTTAAGAGATGGTTTTGTTTTTTGGTTTTTAACCCAGTCAAGCTTGAGTAAGACTTTGTCTTCGAGAAGTTGATAAGCTTGATTCGAAGTTTTATAGAGGAAAATGCCACCAGATATGGCGTATCTGTGCCAGCACTTCACTAAAGACCACGAAGGAAACAAGATCAATACGCCATATCCAGAGAATCCTATACGCCGTATTCAAGCTATGGAAATAAAATATTCTGGAAGATATCGAACGTGGTCCCTACTCTAAGAAACCCTTAATACGCCGTATCAAAGACTTTTGATATGCCATATCGACCTTTTTCCAGACCTTATAAATAGAAAACTCAAAAACGAGTTTTAAGTGTGCTAAATCATATTTTCGATACCTAAACCATAAAAGTTGATTTTCAGAGGAGAAGAAGAGCAGAAGACGTCTTGCAACGTAATCAACTCCATATGAAACAACTTGTAATCTCCTATACTCTTGTAATCGTTTAGTTTTTGGTATCATTCGTTAACTCGATTAGTTTACCTTGGCTAAATTATTACTCTTGTATTGATTATGACGTTTGAAGGCTAGTACCTTTGGGTATTAGCCATTATTATGTGGATCTTAATGTTTGGTTTGTTTATCTTGATTGCTTAATTTATCATTGATTGCTTGTTTATGTTTATCAGTTTATACTTGTTTACGTGCTTTTGTATGCAACCTATCATTCAATTAGATCTAGTGATACATACCAAGTAATCTAGATGCCGGGATGGCTCTCCATATAGTGATTTATACATCTAGACCAATAGGATCACAAATAACGACTTATCTTTACCCTTAGATTATGAGCTTAGTTGGACCAACAGGTGACCTTAGGATCAACGAGTACGTTCTCGATTAATTGGTAAAGACTTGGTTAGTGGATTACTAGTGTATGAATTGCCTTTAAGTTGTAAGTGGGTAAAGTCTTGATGAGCTGAGGTTTAACAAGATCATCATTGCTTTAATCCCTAAGATAGATTATAATCAACAAATAAGGATGCTTTATGCAAATGCGTTTAATTGTGACAGAATTCTATGTGTCTAGGTCTTAGGAAGAAGTACCGCCTAAGTCTTAAGAATGATATGCCACCTCGAAATAAGTAATCATTGCACTAAATAAATAAACCAACGTTCTGATTAGATTAATAATGGTTAATACAGTTTTCTTATATTTGGCTAGACCGCTCATTTATCTTCTGTTAATTTGCTTACGTGTGTTTTAATGTCTTAAGTTGATTTTAGTCACCACAAAACCCGTGCCAGTTTCTCAGGCTGAAAACCTCCTTATCCGTTAGATTTAGGATTAACATAGGTTTAACATAGAACAGAATTAACTTAGTTTAGATAACCAAAATATTAATAAATTAAAAGATTGTTTCTCGCTCTTAGTGATCGACACCCTACTTACCACGAAACTATCACCGATCGGGTACACTGCCCGTTACAGTTTCTGAGCATTTACTTCATACGAAGCCAGGCATCGGTTAGAGATTCGTTTTCATGTTGGGAAAAGGCTTGGATTTCTCCGAGGAGTCAATCGATAAGAGCTAGAGGAAAGAATCAGATAATTAAAGCGGTTCGAAGTTCATCCTACATTTTGATAGTTCGTTCAGCCAAGTTTTTGCTTCACCTGTAAGTGATAGGGGAAACATTATTAGGCGGACGACTTCATTCTTTGTGTCTTTGTATTTAAAGATATCACATATTTCGAGGAATTCGTGAATGTGTTTGTGAGGATCAGTTTTGGTTCTACCATTAAATTGGTTTCCTTTGACAAGAGTCAAGTAGTTACCTTTAATGGCAAATTCGTTTGCGGTTTCAGGAATGGTGATTGCGGAACCAGGATTCGGAGGGACAACACGGTCGGCAGCCCACATGGGTTCATCATCCATAGGGTTGCGGTTTTGAAGGATAACAAGAAAGTAACGAAAGTAATTGATGTCGAGAATTGGCGCGTAGATAACTCTCGGCTGTTGAGGTGGATTATTTCTTTGTTCAAATGGAACTCTTCTGTTTCGTCAACGAAGTCTTCGATTTAGAGTACATTCGGGTTCAGGTAATGGTTTGACAAGTTCAGAGTTGGAATCACGTGTATGCATCCAAGGGAGAATTTGTTTGGGTCAGTTTGTCAAAAAAATGTACGGTGATTTTTGAAAAATAGAGGGTGTTAAAAGTTTGATTATAAAACAGCTTTGAAATCCCCGACAACGCCGCCAAAAACTTTGATGTGTTTCAAAAGTTTTAAATTTATAAGACTAAAAATACTGATTTATTATATAGAAACACACGGGTAAAAGTATAACCCCGTATGTAGTATGATCTTTTTAGGTAAGACCAGGTCGTTCACAGGGATTTGTGTAGTGTTCGAATAATCAGATGAAAAATAAACTTTAAGAGACTTAAAATAAACTAAACTGAATTCAATAATGAGAAAGATGACTACTCAAATAATTTCATATAACTCATAAGCAATGGTGATAGTTACGATCTCAAACTTAGGACTTTAATTTATAAAAATGATTTTCTCGTCAAAAAATATTTTCACAAATTAACTTGTTTAACTTAAGACTTATATTTAGCTAACTCGATCAAATGTGTCACTCAAATAATCCAGTTACTATTATATCAAATCTATTTTGTTTATCAAATAACATAGGTGGATTTCTCGTTACAAATGATAAAGATCAAAGACAAATCTTTAAAACTATATAGTTCACAACAGGTCTTTCGACCTATACCGGTGTGAGTATATAATCAAAGTTGATAATCAAAGTTTATAAGATTTGACACGATAGGATTTTAACATAAGCTTAAGGTTAACAAGATCGTAATTATACCAAATGCTTATTCATTATTTTATTTTCACCGAGTAGTCGTGAGAGATTTAGCCTCTCATGGCTATGAAGTTCATAACAAAATTAAGTAGGATAACAAGATACATACTATGTCCAAGTAAGAATATGGATCACAATTCTACCCGTAACAAGTATAGAATCATAGTAAAACCTTTATTCTACCAAATATTATGATGTTCTTCTTCGTTCTTTGTTCTTCGTTCTTCGTTGTTTGATCTTTAATCTTCAACTTCAAGTGTTTGTGAAGTAAAATTATAAATGAGAGGGTTTGAATGATTTTAAGATAGAGATGAATATGATTGAAGGAATTAATTTGGATGAGAAATTTGTCCACTATTTATAGGCTGAGTAGGGATCAAAGTGGCGCACAAAGAATATTGTGCGGCGTACTTGGGTTAAGTTGATGGGGATTTCATTAATGCTGCTAGGATGTGCGGCGTACTCTTGGAAATGTGCAGCGTATTGGATGAGTTAATGCAGACTTCATTTAATTATCTTTAATTCTTTAACTCGATAAGAAGTGCGGCGCACAAAGGATTTGTGCGGCGTACTTATGGTCTTTTTCAGCTTTGGTCCTTTCTTTTCTTCTATCTTGCGTTCTAATAACTATAAACACTTAAACTTTGTTCCTTTTAAGTTCGGGATGACTTCAAGTGAACATGCACATAATTCATGCTATTAAGTATTAAAAGTTCACGAGAAATGATAAAATATATATAAATAACGCTGCCAAAAACATGTATAATTAAGGCGTTATCATCGCTTCACCTGCCGGGGTACTTGACCTAGACATCCACACTACTTTAGAGACTGATCCGTTCAAGGATCCATCATCTCCAGTTCATGCACTAGCTGCACCCATCACTTCTCCATTCTTGTGTTTAGATTCTTCTAAGCCATTTGGAGATCTTTCTAACAGTGATTCACCTGATAGTCTTTCACCACCTGATCCACATAAGATTGCCATTGCTCGATGGAGGAGCAAGGTAGCACTACGTTCATCATCATCAGAGACATCATCACCATCTACTCTTGTTTTACCATCTACTACCATTGCATCATCTGTATCACGTCAGATAATACTTGCACCACCCAGGATACCTCGTCGATATGCTATCCTTGTTTTACCCGGTCAGGAGATACCTTTTGGTCGACCTTACCGTACCTAGCCTAATGGGGTACTTAAGATGTTGAACGCAAGGAAGAGAGTACATCCATTTCCTGCTCGCATGCCAGCGAACCATAGGAGGTTTCATTCTTCATCATCATCACCACCTTGTAAGAGGCGTAGAGCATCACCTTATTCATCTTCATTAGCTATTATTGGAATATGGTGGTCGGTTTCACAAGTTATACGTTAGAAATACGTGAGCCTATTGGGGGCACACACGTTAAATACGAAGAGTATGGTTAACTTCACGATTTATATTTAAATAGTTATTTAATTAATTACTTGTTTAATTAATTATGTAAAATATTCTAAATATAGAACCGAGGGACTAAAACTGGACAAAACCCGAACCTCAAGGAGTGGCTTGTTTGGCCGAACTCCCCAAGGATCTAGAAGGGGTGTTTGTGGCCGGTTATAGAGAAGAAAAAATGGAAGGAGAAAGATTTGTTTTAATTATAGTAATTATACTAATCTTTTCCTACAAAATTTAAAGTATTGGGGTGCCTATATAAACACACCCCATATCCCTTATTCTTTAATTAATTCATTCTCTAATCACCTAAGTTTCTAGTGCTCTCTCCCCTCTCCTAAAAACCCTAACCAAAATCCCAAAGGGATTTTTGGTTCTTTTTCATAACCAAATTCAACCAAACACCCTTTTAGGGTTTTTGGTTTTCTGTTTTCACTTGATCTCCCTGCTTGACAAATCAAGGTACGCATGATGGTTATTTGGTGATTCCTTAAAGGTGACGAATTAGGGTTTTATTGATATAAACCCTAATTAGGGTTTGTTATATTGGTTGGACTTCAAAGGGGAACGCAAGGCGTGCGTTTGGTTTTAATATTACACTTGGTGCTTGATCGTGAAGATAAGACTAGCAAATTCTTACATACTTGCTTGACGTGTTTGTGTGAGCAACCGTAGAGGCGTTTGTTTTAGACGCTTATTGTATTCAAGAATAATCGCAAAAGGTACGCTTTCCTTATTTAATATGTGTTAACCTACTTGCCATAACTAGATCCATCCGCTGCGCACTCGTTGCTAAATTGGTTAGCCAGATTTAATAAATCCCAACAGTGGCATCACGAGCCAACTAGTTTTGGCGTCTAGGGTTACACGCTTAAAAATTGAATTTTACGCCTTGTTACACGCCTAGATTTAATTTTTATTATTAAGCTGTGATTATTTTTCTTTATTATTGTCTTATTGTATATATGGTAAAGATATGCAAATCTTCCCCATAAATTAATAAAGAAAATTGCTAGATCTTGCAAGATAAATATTAAAAGTTAATAGAGAATTAAAAGAGGAATATAATTAATTGTTAATTTAGCTATATTTGTTTCTTCTTTTAATTTGTTTATTTAGGAATATATAAAATCTTCCTAATTATTTAAAAGATCTTGTAAATATTTTATTTTTAGAAACTAAATATTTTTAATTTTTATGATTTACTAGATCTTTCTAATTGATTAGTTTGATTTGTTTCCTAAATTTCGGCTATAAGACCTACTCAATCACATTAATTTGTGTTGCATGGGGCGATCTAGGCACTTGATAAAAACCTAGTGAGGGTCTTATGGCTCTTCAATTGGGGAAGACTCGTAGAGAACTCGGATTATTACTTGTTACTTGTTTTATTTAATGTTATCTTGTTTATTATGTTCCTACATGCTTATTTGTTTACTAGTTTACATGTTTACATGCCTAAACAAATGGAATACGGACTAATAACAATAATGTAAGATGACATTAAACCGGTCTTTAATTCTACACGCCTAAAACATATTCATTGTGACCTGCTATGTGTTTTGTGGAAAATATGTTTTTATAACATTAAAAGACCTAAAACTATGAAACATGTTTTTCATGAATTTAAAAACTGGACGCTATGGACTCATGGGAAGTACGGCTCATCCACTAGAACAAACTATAAGAGAAGTTTAAGGCGGAGTGGTCAACATTCCTAAAGAATTCAGGTTTTTAATACGCTTCGCGCTGACCTGATTCTCCGCTTCTTTGTGCGTTCGATTGGAGTTACCGTGAACCATGGCATGTCACTACAGTGTCATTATTAAAGGTTTTTAAAATTAGTGCTACAAAGTTGTTTGCATGCTTCTTTGTACACGCCATTTTATCACTTTATGTGTATACCCCAATATGTTAAATTTTAAGTCTATGCCAGCTAACCAGGAACGCGTGCATTTCGCTTGGCCTCTTTTGGTCAGACCTTAGGGTCATTCCAACCCATGGCGAATTTTTCTCACTGGTCAGACCTCTGGCAATTTTTGCACGTTCTTGCTTGGTCGACTTAATTCGAGTATGCTTGGTCAGACCTTGGACCCGAGGCATAAGATGAGAACTAAACATGCTCTTGACATTATTACTTGTCGATTAATGTCTTGATCAGTCTCATAAGTCTAAGAGTTGTATTTTAATGCAATTAGCAATCGTTGCTTACCACCTGCCCTACTTGTTTACTCACTGGTCAGACCTCTGGTAATAAGTGGGAGGTCAAGTTAGATCTTAGTCTTAATTAGTAATTAATTGGGTAGTTAATTCTATTAAGAATTTAATTATCGAAAATACTAAAATTGAACTTTCTATGTTCTGATTAATTGTGTTGCTGCAACATAATTCGTAAACAAAAGTTTGTTTTTTCTTAGAAAAGACAAACATAGTCTCTTTTCCTGGTAAGAAGAGTAAGACTAACTCCTATCTTTTCTCCTTAGTTGACAAAACTAAGATAGGGTTATAATTGAATTTTTTCCTCGATTATACTTAAACTCACTTACGATCTTTCATTACCCTTTTTTGGTCATGAAATAATTGAAAGATAAAATATTTTGTGTACCTAGAAAACATTTTGTTTATAGCTACCAAAATAAATGACATCTTGTACTTGTCACGATATATGAGTTTAAACCGCAGCGAGTCAAGAAATTACTAGCATATTTGCTAGATGTTTTTTCTTGGACTCACATTATTCCTTAAAGTGCTAAATACCCTTGTGGCTATGTAGACGATAAAGGAGGAATGCATGCTTATATTCAAGTTAAATGAAAGCATAAATGGCTAGTCCCTCATCTACATAAGTAGAACTTTATATACTCTATTCAATACCTAAGTACATTGCTACTTATAGGCATTCTAAGAGAATAGGAAAGTTAATAAATTGCTATTTGCTTTCTACTGGTGATGTAACACTTACAATGTTGACAAATCCAGTGGGAGCATTGCGTTTTTATTACTGAAATGACATTTATGTAATGTTGTAAATTTCAGTGGGAACTATGAGATTTATTTCTTTGTTAGTCACCCATATTATTTCGAACTTGCTTTGGAATAATTCATTACTTTCTGAATATGAGCGACCATTGTTTTAGGAAAATTGCATTTTATTTTATGGATAACCAGTTGCCTTTCCGATTCGCTTTCCGAAACGTTATCTATAGAATAATAATCCACAATTCCTTATTAAATGTTATGGTTCTAAATCTACTTGTAATATCTATGACATTATCATATTGTTTACACAATCAAGCACATGTTGTGTTGTTTGTCTTCATAATATGATGTTGTACCTTACACAAGTGGGAGAAATCTCAAAGTGTGTGCAAGGAACAACATATTATTGGTTTCTTTTGACCACAAGGTAAGAAAGCTAATAAATCTACTAGGACTTAAACATACAAGATGTTTGTTGCCCTATTACATTCAAAAGTCATGATATAAGTAAAGCTACTTCAACATTTTGACTACATGTTTTAGTCAATCTAATTCTGGTTAAATATCAATAATCATAATTTTAAAGTACGAAATTAACTTGAAATTGCTATTAAACTCAAGAGATTGTGTTCATAACTACTTTATTTACTATAATTATGTTTTCTTGTTAAGACATAATTAGGAAGTTCTTGACTTAATCAATGACTTATAACATAAATTATGTAGTAAGATTATTATGTCTTCTTGTTAACACATAAATATGAGGTCCTTGAATCATTCAAAGACTTATAATGTATACTTGACATGTTCTGTTTTCTTGTAAACACATGAACATATAATTCTTGAACAGTTATGTCTTCTTGTGAACACGTGAACATATGGTTCTTGCATTATTCAAGAAATATAAACTAAAGCATGCACTTGGTTCGAAAATACTGAATATGCAATTTGGCTCAATCCAATTGACAAGTATTTGATCCAAAGAGAATTAATTTATTTATGGAATTCTGATGAAGTCTCACAATTCCAATACTTATAGAATATTACGTTATTATGGTATGTCTAATAGGTTGAAACAAACTATATTCATATTGTTTGATTCATGATAGCTTTAATTGCTCTACCTCCAAAATCAATCAAGGTTAGAAAATTATGTGTGTCATGCATACACTCAATATAGTTCAAACCTAGAAGGTATTCAAGACAACCCACGACTGAAACCCCTAAACCCTTAGGGATTTTTGGTTTTTCCACTCAAACCAATCGAACCCTAAAACCTTTTGGGTTTTTGATTTTTCTACACTTCCTAGCTTGAAGATTTTACTTTTGGTGTTCCTCCTAGCTTGACGCAACATAAACCTTTGCTAAGGTTTTCGGTTAAAGGGTGATATTAGAATTAGGGTTTTGATACAAACCCTAATTAGGGTTCTTGGAAGGAATCCCATTATGTCTTGATTAAAGTTCTAAAATTTGTTAAAATCTTATGAAGAATATTATTAACAAACTAGATATGAGAACTTAATATGTATTTTGTGTTTCCCAATTAAGAACAATTCATTGTTTCTTAAATACTTAGTATTTAGAGAATTTTCTCTACATACAAAAGTAAGTGGGAGCATCTACAAATCTTGAAGTGATTCAAGAACAAAATACGTTACCTTCTAAATCCACTTGTGAATGTCATACTAAGTTTAAACATGAAAATGTCAAACCAAAGTATAATATAACTATCATTCATAAATCCACATGGATGCCTCATCACTTGAATGATATTTTAATATCAATGCTGAGGAATATTAGTTAGAGGGTCATAATAAGCCTGCTAACTAATAAGATGAATTATCACATCTTGAATCTAATAAATATCTTAGAACTATGAATGACAAGATGCAGTCCTTAAAAGGCAATCAAAGTTTTGAGCTTAATTGGTCTTTTACCAAATAGTTAAACTGTAAGGAGAGAATGAGTTTCTTATGAAGAAAGGCTCATAAGGACAAGATTGTATACATATTAATGCCTGACTAATGATAAGAATTTTTAATCTTACTCAAGCAATTGACTATGATTAAATCTTTCTTTTCTACACACATTAATTATATAAAGATAACTAATTGTCATATAGATTTTCTTGAATCTGCAATATGGCGAATTAAGGATCATAACTCTTTCCTTAATGATTACCATGCGAGGACGATGTGTAATCAAAAGGGTTATGAGTCTATATTTGTAATATGACAATTAAGTTTTATAACTTTTTTCTTTATGATTACCTTTTGCGAGGCCGGTGTGTAATCAAAAGGGGTTATGAGTTTAGAATAATCTTTATAAAGTATACAAGATAATAGAATCCAAGTGTGGACTGAATCATGCATCTAGGAGTTGAGATCTTAAGTTTAATCATAATATGGTTTCTGATTAAATTAATATAACTCCTGAGTACACCTGACATCAAGTCGGAGCACTATGTTTTTCCTTAAAATTCATATGCTGTATAACATATTGAAGGTATCATTACATCTAAGCTAGATGTTAATCCTTGAGATTGGAATGAAACTTCACTTGGGAAATTTAGAGAATAGACCTTGGAATAAATGTTTAATGAAATAAACATATGCGGAAATAAAGTCCAACACAATGCAATACATCATTGAAGCAAGACTTAAATGATATATTTCACTTAATATAATTTAATACATGGATGGAAACCTTGTTTTTTTAACAAAGGATTCATCATGTATATCTTATATTGTGTATGAGATTGTTTGTTACTTTTTACAAGAGCAAGATGAGCTAACAATAACAATATCTAATTGAGAGTGATTTAGATGATTGTTAAAACAAATGTTTACGAATTATATAAGGCATAGTGTTGTTACACGATGCTAGAGAATAATCAATCCTAGTTAAAGTAGGATTTCATCTTTTATGATAAATCTACTAACTAAATATGCTCAGCTAAGGGCATCGTTGCATTACACATTAAAGAATGAGAATACTTTACATTTTAAGAAGCTGTAAAGATGACTGTTTGAGATAGGTATGTTGTTGACTTCAAATACCCCATTAAAGGTGTTGTCATATTTCCATACTATGATTCTTGCAATAGTATGCAAATAAACATACGACACTCATCATGTCATTTAAGTCCTTCACAAATTAGTGAATTTAAAACAAGTATTCGAAAAGTTTTTTCAGATAACTATTTAGCTGTCTTGTAAAGAAAGAGTTGAGAATATTCAAAATATTGGACTTCAACTTGCTAATTAGTTTTATGCATATCTGTTTTAGTATTTGGATAATTAGGATTGTAAGACAATTTTTTATTTTCTGATGAATAAAATTACTTGGTATTTGATATTCATTCATATAATAATTGTTATCCTATATTTGCATGTTTAATCCTTGAATGATTTTATCATTCTAAATATGTCCATTGTCGGTTAACAATATGAGAATATTGTTATGTAAGGCAAATGTGAGTGTTGGTAATATTCATTAAATATACAGATTATTCCCGCCAAACTCATATGTATTCACAAGGGATGCATATTAGATACCCCAAATTTCAAAATTTACTTTTGGATCCTTGTCATGAGTAAATATCAAAGATGGTTAAATAATTATCCTTAGACTTGAGATACAAACAAGTTCTGTATGTGTGGATATCACTTTTTGTAATTATAGCCAAACGCTGTCTTGTGATAATGGTAGTTATAAAAGCTATTTTTCAGAGTGTATGTGAAGCAGCATCCACAACACTTGTAGTCAATAAAGGATTTGTTCCTCCACATTATATGTGCAGAATGATACCAGTGGGCCCTTCTCCAGATTTAATTAGATTTAATCAGATAAATGAATGATACCAGTGGGCCCTTCTCCAGATTTAATCAGAGTAATCCAAGATGATTCTTGAATACATCTGGTCTATCTGAATTATTTCTATAACGAGAAACTAAAATTTTAAACTATATGGAATGAGTTAGGATCCATATCCATGGTTTAACGGTATCTGAACAAAGGGATGATTATAGCAAGATAATACATAACCATTGAAAGCTGAGATTGTTCTTGAAACTTTTATCTCAAGTATTTCTAATCTAAAGGTAATTGTGTGTATTTGCTAGACATTTCCAATTATCAGTATATCTGCAAGCCTGCTACTCTGACTCCCAAGTGGGAGCTGTTGGAATATGGTGGTCGGTTCCGCAAGTTATACGTTCCGCAAGTTATACGTTAGAAATAGGTGAGCCTATTGGGGGCACACACGTTAAATACGAAGAGTATGGTTTACTTCACGATTTATATTTAAATAGTTTTTTTAATTAATTACTTGTTTAATTAATTATGTAAAATATTCTAAATATAGAACCGAGGGACTAAAACTTGACAAAACCCAAACCTCAAGGAGTGGCTTGTTTGGCCGAACTCCCCAAGGATCTAGAAAGGGTGTTTTTGGCCGTATAGAGAGGAAAAAATGGAAGGAGAAAGATTTGTTTTAATTATAGTAATTATAATAATCTTTTCCTACAAGATTTAAGGTATTGGGGTGCCTATATAAACACTCCCCATATCCCTTATTCTTTAATTAATTCATTCTCTAATCACCTAAGTTTCTAGTGCTCTCTCCCCTCTCCTAAAAACCTAACTGAAATCCCAAAGGGATTTTTGATTCTTTTTCATAACCAAATTTAACCAAACACCCTTTTAGGGTTTTTGGTTTTCCGTTTTCACTTGATCTCCCTGCTTGATAAATCAAGGTACGCATGGTGGTTATTTGGTGATTCCTCAAAGGTGACGAATTAGGGTTTTATTGATATAAACCCTAATTAGGGTTTGTTATATTGGTTCGACTTCAAAAGGGAACGCAAGGCGTGCGTTTGGTTTTGATAGTACACTTGGTGCTTGATCGTAAAGATAAGACTAGCAAATTCTTACATACTTGTTTAACGTGTTTGTATGAGCAACCGTATAGGCATTTGTTTTAAATGCTTATTGTATTCAAGAATAATCGCAAAAGGTATACTTTCCTTATTTAATATGTGTTAACCTACTTGCCATAACTAGATCCATCCGATGCGCACTCGTGGCTAAATTGGTTAACCAGATTTAATAAATCCCAACAGCTACACATTTATCATCACCGGTGTCTGCTAGACCATCTTGCAGGAGATGTAGGTCCCTTACTGCAGATTCCCCACTTATTCGAGCTGAATTGTTGCCCCCTCATAAGAGGTTGGGGGACCCATCATCTACATATTACCATGAGGTCAGTGTTGAGGTTATTACTAAGAGGGATATTGTGGATAGTATTGAGACAAGGGTTGATGGAGATATTAGGAGAGATACTGAGTCAGATATTGATTCAAACATCTTGGCTGATATAGAGGCAGACATTGCAGCGGCGGCTGCAGCAACTATTGAGGCTGATGCTGCAGCATATACTATAGTAGCAGTTGAGGCGGATGTAGAGCCAGTAGAGGCAGAGGTTGATGCCGAGCCTAGTGATGGAGATACTGTAGAGATTGGAGTAGATGTTGTTGCTGAGCCTATTGTCCAGGATGATTGGTATGTGCTTAATTACACATACCATTTACCTAGGAAAACGGACTTAAATGACCAAAAACGTACCAAAAATACATTGTATTTGTATGTTTTTACTTATATTGTGCAGGAAACGGATATTCACGAAAATGACAAAAACGAAGCCAAAAACGACAAAACCGAGCACGGGAATGTGAAGAGCGTGAAAAGCCAAAGTCAAAAGTCAACGGTCAAAGTCAACCGAAAAGTCAAACCGAAGCGAAACCGAAGAAATGCTTAGTGGGTCCACCCGCACCCATCTAATGGGTCAGGATAGCCCACTAGTGCATTTAAAGAAGACTTATACAAGCCTTTAAGCCAATTAGGCCTTAACCTTAATTTCAGCCCAAGACAAAACATAACCAAACAACCCAACATGCCTGATATAGCCTAACAGCTATTAAGCTTGTTACACTACTAGTCCTTATGGACTGTGGTTGAAATCAAACAATACAATCTCAGGGGCCTAACCTGGTAAAACCTCAAACCATATAACACTACAAGGACCAAAATTGCAACAACATATTTGCCATATTACACATTAATTGGTTGTGGTCTACAATCTCAAGGGCCAAAACTATCAAACTTCACCAATTTATACCCAGTTAAACCAACCAAAACCTTTTCCCGCCTTTTTTACTACTCTTATGTCTTCTTCCCCTGACCCCCTGCTACCCCACACCCAAAACCTACTACCCTGCCCCCAAAACAAAAATGTCACTTTCTCTCTCAACCCCACCTCACAAGACACCAATTGCCACCTTGGCAATCCCTCAACGTCTGATTGGACAACTAAAATCAAGGGTTTAGATTGCTTGACTTGGAGAGCACACAAATTGGATGGCTGAGATGAAGGGTTTGAAGTCTCTCTCACAACAAACACAACAAGCACATCATACAGCTTATATTTTAGCTTATAAATAGTTTAGACTTTTTCATTGTATTTTTATCTAGTGTAATTTAGGAGTAGTTTAAATTTACTTTTAATGTTTTATTGTCTTTAAAAATTTCTGTCATTTTACTTTCCAAGCCTTGTAACCTTTTAATATTTTAATGAAAAGTTCTTTAGGTATTAAGCTCAATCTGTTTTAGCTTATTTCAGCTTTTAAAAGTCTTTTTCTAGCTTAAAATTAAGCCTGCACTTTGGCTTTTGTCTTGTCAAAAGTTTGAAAAAACTCAGCAGCTACTAAGTATCAATAGCTTTTTCATTTAGCTCTTAGATAGCTTATTTGATTTTCAAATTGTTTTCTGAGAAATGATTTAGGAAGCTTATTGTATAAGCTTTGCAGGCATATAAATCATTTCTTCATAAGGTTCCATCTAGTTGCTTAAAAATAAGCTTAAAAATCCCCCTAAGGGCTGTTTTGGTAACAGTTTTAAGCCAAAAGCTCATTTGCAATTCTGAGCTTAGCTTTTTAGGATTGCTTATTTTGTGTTTAGTCCTGCTTATTAGGTTAGACTTAGGCCCTTTTAGCTAATTTAACTTAGGTTAGAGCTTATTTAAGCTTATTAGTCTTTTTAGTTAGAAACTTAAGTTTAAAAGCCTTTAGGTAATCCTGCATTTTAAGCTTAGTTTAGCTTGTTTTCCTTGCTTATTAGATCTTATTAGGTCTAGCTTATTGTCTATTTTTAGCTTATGTGCTTTTCCCCTAGCTTATTTGGCCTTAAAAAAAGCCAAATAGTTTAGGATTTAAGCCCCTTTAGTAGTTAAGCATTTTGTCACCTTTATAGCTTATTTCTGAGCTTAACTTTTAGTTTTATAAAAAGTCTTTTTTTAAATTTGCTTATTTTTAAGTCCTTAAAGATTTTTCATAAAAAAAATTGTAAAAAAATATGTTGGGAAAGTGGGAAGTCCAAGGTGAGCCAAGGCTCGAACCCTAGACCTCTACCACCCTCTACCAACATATTTAACACACCACACAACACCACTAGCGCCCTTGGGTCTTTTTCGTTTTATCTTGCACTCATTATCCTTTTAACACCTTTTTAGCCTTTTTGCTTATAAGCCCGTTTTTGCTTTTTAACAGCTTATTTTGATAAGCTGTTTGACCCAGCTTATTTTTATTAGATTTAGCATAGTTCAAGCTACTTTTTGTAATTTTTTTAGATTTTTTATAAATAGTTTAGTATTTTTAATATTTAATTTAGTCTAAAACCGTTTTTAATTAATAATAATTTAAATAAAAGTCAAAAAAATATAATTCTTTTTTTTAATTTTCTTTTATCATTTAGGACTTAGGAAAATTAATTTTACTTTCGTAGGGTTAAAATTGTAGAATTTGTTTTTTTAAAGAACGGGATTAGATCCCGTTATCGTTTTTTGTGATTTAGCTTTAATTACTTTCGTTTTTAGATTTAAATTTCCTTTTACTTTTTTTTTCTGTAGAATTAGAAAATCCAATCAAAATCTTTGTTATTCAAACATCAAATATCAAACCGACTCTCGACTTTCCATTGCACACCTCCTTGGGAGAACGACCCGGGTGATCACTTGCCCGGAATCATTTATATCATACCCGTGAGTTTGTTGACCTTTTTCCTAAAGTCTAATCCACCTAAACAAAGAGCCCTTTGCCTCTTGAATTACACTATGTTATCTTAACTAGCAACTTTTTTTAAAGGCTAAAATTATATTAGATGAAAGCTCTAAAGACAGTGAAAAAGAATCTAAAAAACTACAATAAACCAAAGGATAAGGAACAAGGAACCCATCATAAAGGTCTCATAACCACGTTTCTCAGGTTGAAGATCCATTGGTCTCAATATCAGTTACAAGTTAAGTATCTTGCCATCCGTAGGAGACGATGAGCTATTGGAATTAGATGTTAATAAGCTATTTGAATATGAAGGATTAAATGTTAAGGACTTAGATTGAGAACTAAAGAGATATGGCTATAGAATGACTGAAGTAAGTCATGAAATATATTATAAACGATTAAGGGGGAATTGCATATATATCCTTCCAAAGCTCTATAATTGCATATATATCCTACCTAAACCATTTATTACATCTATATCCTCCATAAACATACAAAATAACATATATATCCAAATCTTTAATTTAAATATATTTAAAACATTTAAAAACATACAAAATCTTATTTAATTTTTAACTAACTATTATATCCTTCTTGTTCTATATGATAATCATCCTTCTTCGACTTATTCTTTAAACACAAAACATGAAAAATAAAATTTACTATATTGTAATATTGAAATAAGGCTACTGACCAAAAGAAATGAGATTCACATGAAAAATATGACGCCCTGTCTTCTAATATAATCTGATTAGATTCCTTTTTTGTCTTTTTTTCGAACACAATTAAACCACACACCACGAATTGGGCCACAAACACCAATTGAATACGCACGAAACAGTAAATGAAAACAATATATACTAAATTAATACAATCAATTATGAATGAAGATAGGATAAAAAATAATTGTTTATAACCTGAGGCAATATTCAGGGAAAATATTGTGCAGTAATTTTAACAAAATGTCGACAAAATAATAGTAAGAAGCAAGAAGAAGAATATTGATGGGCAAGGTTAAAAAAAAAAAACAAAAAAAAAAGGTCGTAAGGATATAATGGTCAATTCATTATTAAATAATAATTGTAAATATATTTAAAGGTTTTATTTGAACTTATTTACGAATTTGGATATATATGTAATTTTTTATGTTTTGTAAAGATATATATGTAATTATAAGTTTTAGTTGGATATATATGCAATTATAGAGCTTTGCAAGGATATATATGCAATTCCCTCAAGGATTAAAATGTTACGAACTGAGATAAAAAAGCTAAAGGCATCGGTACCGAATAAATGGAAATAAGTTATTAAATATGTAGGATTAAAAGGTTAAGGACTCAGATTAAAAATCTAAGGGTTCCGCCATTAAGTAAGTAAGATTAGGGTTCCGCCATTGAATATGTAAGATTAAAAGGTTAAGGACTTGTTTAAATTTTTAGGACCTACAATTGGGTATCTTTGTACATGAACCTCAATGCCAAAGATTAATCTATTCTTAACATATATCATAGTTGCACACAATACTAGTCTATACTACTTATATAGAGAATTTAGGATTCTCTTGAAAGTTGAAAAACTGTTAAAATAAGAAATGTTGAAAATTTTAATGCACGAAATCTTGAAAACACATATAGCATCATCTCTATAATAAGGAAGTCAATATTGCTTAGAGAAAAAATTCTGCCCAAACTTAAATGTCTTTAAAATTTCGATAAACATAATTATAAGCTACAATTAAAAACTTAAATGTCTATAAGTTCATATTTGTAACAGCCCTGCAATATTGTAACAGCCAATTAAATCATACTTAGAACAACCAAAACATACTTTGTATAAAAGACTGAACATAAAAACATACACAACATAAGAAATACATATTCGAATCCAACACAGCATCCTCACTCTTTCTAAAATTTAAAAATCACTGTCGACACAAATCCTCTGTTAACATGATATTTTTCAAAAATCTTCCCTACTCCTCCGCCGTCATCCTATCCACCACTACCACTTCCTTGAGTTCCTTCTCTATCGACACAATCCGTCATGGCAACCTCTTTTGGTGCTTTCAAGCTATGTGTTGTTTCGAGAGTATATTCCGTGATTTTGATGTTAGATCTGGAGATCAGGACTCCGAGTAATATGCATTAAAGCAAAGAGACCCCGTGACGAATCGAAATGAACAATTGGTTGGTATGCTCCTCTCTCACTTGTGTGGTTGTCACATGTCGGGTTTTCATTCAAATCGTTAGTTGTGCAGTATAGTCTACAAAGAAAGAAACGTTTATGAGTAAATCAGTAGATACAACACTGAGAGTTACATGTACTATCTTCATATGCTTATCGATAATTCGGAATTAGGTAGCCACTTACCATATGAATTTCTCTGTACAATGGCAATTAACGTGTTATAAAACCTGGAAAAAAACAAATCAACCACGTAGAGACCTCATTAGGAACTTTTATTATAAGAAATGATGTGATTAATTACAAAGTATATTTGGCTCGACACCAACTCCAATAATTAGAACATAAGACTTGAGTGTTCAAATGAAAGGATAAAAGCTTCAAACATATTTACTTACAGATGTGTAAAAATTCCAACAAAAGAGCCGAAAAGGTTTTGGTTTATTTAAGCAAACTACAATGTAGAAAAAGTAACAACGTACGAGACTCATAACACATGTACTACACCACTTAGTCTGATTGTGTATTTACTTGTAAGAACAAAATGGGGAAATTAAGGTAAACATGAATGCTCACCTCTTGGTCAATACACTCTTTTGTCCACATATTCACCATCCTAACAAGTAATACATCATATAAAAATAGTAAATAAATATAAGAATCATATCATATGAACTATGAAGCTACATGTTGATATACAATATTTTAAGAAAATAAGGACTAAGACGTCATGGTCGTCAGATATAGCCAATTTGCTTACATACAATTAGGGGTGTCAAAAGGTTGGGCTGACCCGACCCGAACCTGATAAGGCTTATAGGGTCGGGTTTAATCATATTCAAAAGGCTTATCAAGTCGGTTTGACCCGAACCCGATAACCCAACATTGTTATAGGGTCGGATTAGGATTAAGTTATTTATCTTATAGGGTTATCGGGTGAAACCGAAAAATATTGTACTACATGAAAATATGTCTACCATTAACTTGAATTTCTTTTTCAAGTTCAAAGGTCATTGTATCATGTCAGTATGTCACAGTAATAAAATCAAGTTTGCTTTTTTTTTATCAATCCGTTGACATACACATAAAAACAAATAACATTATAAGAATTTTTGATTCATAAATCTGTTATATACATACTAATATTTTCAATGTAATGAAATTTGTTCACACCGGTATGCAGTTACGTACTATTACGATACACCATGGAAACAATTATTATAGAGTACGTAAGTATACAACCAAATATTAGAACATATTTACAAAAGATGCTTTCAAGCCATTAAAAACCTCTACAAGTCAAGAAATAGATAATGATTTAATGCATAGTATGACATAAATTTCAACCATCTTCGAGAAAGAATCATTAGCAGCCACAAACAGATCCCATAACAATCATAACAAACTACAATTAGGTTCAAAGAACAAGCGACTTACAAAGTAACAAGATTATAAACTAGCCCAACAAATAGATGTTATTATCTCTTCTAATTAATTTAGTAAGAAATATAAGAATATGCAAGACAATATTTACAAAACAAAGTCGATCAAGTTTGAAACCGTAAACATCATCTTTCTAAAAAACTGGAGAGCACAAAAACAAAGGCAAAAATGAAAGGAACCAATAACAAGAAAAAAAACAACACCCAAGTACAAAAAAAACTCGCAAATAACATGAGGAACAAGATGAAAAACATAACCAATTAAATAATAAAGGAGGAAATGGTTTTCATTATACCTCAAATGGAAGAAAAGATAGAGAGGGCGACGAGTGATAGTTTAATTTGGGGCAATGATTTGCTACTTCAAAAATTTATTCATACACTCAAAAATATATGTGTCTTGACATTTATACCCTTAAGTATTTAGTGGAGTGTGCACATATTAGGGGTATAATAGTCATGACACACATATTTTTGAGTGTATGAATAAATTTTTGGAGTGTGCAAATCATTACCCTTTAATTTGGGGATAAGTTTTAGGGTTTCTTTGCTTTTACCCTTTGACCCCTTTTTTCTCCCGCTCATGATTTTAGTGTCCCGCTCAACAATTTTCATTATATACTAGACGATTAACACATTAAAATGTTGGTACATTAGATACTATAATCGTATTTTTATTTGGAACATAAGATACAATTTTTTTTTTCTTTACTATATGTCTTAAAATTTTGGCCATTTAAAATTTTGTTTAATATATGTCAATTTTTTGTTTGGTTATGCACATAAATTATTGAAAATTGTATATCAAAAAACATATATCATCTATGTATTTTACTAAAAGTTTAGTGATATCTTAGTCATTTTACTAAATGTAATTTTTACATCAATATCGCATATCATTATACAAAATGGTTACCACAATATCGCATATCGTTAATTATTTGCCGCTAGGAATTCCCGGTGCTATGCACTAGTACTCGTCTAGTATATATATAAATAACATTTCCTTCCTTCAACCAATGTGGGATGTAAGATTAAACAGGTCATACGAACCAATGTGGGATGCAAGATTGAAAAGGTCATATGAAAAAAATAAAGAGATCTTCATGTATATCCTTGGAAATGAAGGTAATCGGTTGCTAATGGTCGAGTAAAAGTATATTAATTTTATTTTATATTTTTGGTTATGACATAGAGAAAAAATTTGTATTCGGTTTTAACCCGGTATCATCCAAGATTTCCTTTTGAACAAATGTAGTCATACTCAAGTCATGAGTTATTAACATTTGCAGCAAAAATAGTTTACATTATATTCAACTATTTATACTAAGTCAATTTCGGGATTTAGCAACTTATAAGAATCACATATTTTTCAAAAGTTAAATGTGTTCATTTAAGTGATCTTGGCCTTTAATTTCATGGGTTTTCTAAGAGAGTTTTTTAACTAATTAAATGGGTCATTTGACTAAAAGACCATTGGACCATATTCATCATCATGTTATTAGAATATGGTTTGTTTGACTAAAAGACCATTGGAGTATTCATTAGAATATGATTTGGTTTGACTTATTAATATGAATTTGTTTCCTCATTACAAGGAGAATGTATAATCAAATTGTCAAACCCAACCTTTATCGACGATACCAAAATGTAGTGGAATTAAAGTAATTATTAGATGAATTAGGCTTTCAAGTCTTTCCCGGTCCTATGGGCTTAGGATCCATTAGGGTTTAGGTCATCATGTTTTGTAATTTATAAATAGTGATGAATAATAAATATTTACCCACAGGGTTTTCATTGTCTAACAGTATTAACATTTTCATCATAAATCAATTAATGTGTATATTTAACAGGAATCATTTGTGTTTAATGTAAGAGTTATGTTGCGAAAGTGATTCAAACACCAATTTATCATGTTGATTGTGAACATATTATATTTAAAGTTCATACAAAACATAATGCAACACATATGAGAGTATTTGGACACTCGGATTATCTAATGTGCAATTTTGGACTAGCTGAATGAGAAGTGAATTGGTTGACATAGCGTGAGCCTTTAGTTGAAATAAACAGTACCTACAAGTGAGTTTTTTAATATGTTGATTGTGTGTTGTTTTCCGTTTAAAGCATGACATTTCATGATAATGTCACACATTATTGTAATTAATTGCTTTCTTGATAAAAAAAACTTTGTGTTTTGTTTGATTGAAAATTATTTTTGAGCCCATAATTAGTTTGTCTATGTAGTTTTTAAAAGTAAATACTAAATTGAATACCACGTATAGGAGAGGACAAAGGTGTTTAAAATACCTTAAAATAAAAATATATCTTTTTAAAATTAGAAAACTTATACTCACATCTGAGAAAGGCGAGGAATATGTGTGCAAAAGATATAGCAAGTGATACAGAGAAGTGTAAAGAAAACGTTAACCCAAGGGCAAATTGACTTTTATAGTTTCATACTTTAATTCATTTATCATTTTGAGTACTCTAAAATTTTATACTATAAGTGGGCCACTGAACTTGAGATTTTATACCATTTTAAGTACTCTTTTAATATAACATATGCGTTTCCGCCGTTTTCGACCGTTTTCATCGATTTCGTTTGTTTTCGACCATTTTCATCCGTTTTCGCCCGATTTCGACAGTTTTTGACCATTTAATTTCGTTTTCGACCGCTTTCGACAGATTTCGTTCGTTTTCGACCGATTTCGTCCAATTCGACCGTCTTCGACCGTTTTCTCCCGTTTTCGACTGATTTCGATTGTTCTCGAATGATTTTGTCGATTTTGACTAATTTTGTCCGTCTTCGACCGTTTTCTGACAAAAACGATCGAAAACAGACGAAAACAGGTGAAATCGGTCAAAACGATCGAAAACGGACGCAATCGGTCGAAAGTGGTCGAAAACGAACGTAACTTGTTAAAAACTGTCAAAAACAGACGAAATCGGTCGAAAACGGCGGAAAAAGGCAAAAAACGGACGAAATCGGTCGAAAACAGACGAAATAATTCGAAAACGATCGAAAAGGAACGTAACTGGTCGAAAACTATCGAAAACGGACGAAATCGGTCAAAAACGGCGAAAAAGGCTGAAAACGGTCGAAAACGGACGAAATCAGTTGAAACGTTCGAAAGCGGTCAAAAACGAACGAAAACGAACAAAACGAGCGAAATCGACCGAAAACAATCGAAAATGGACGAAATCGGTCGAAATTGGTCGAAAACTGATGAAATCAGTCAAAGACGGACGAAATCGGTCGAAAACGCATGTGTCATATCAAAAGAGTACTTAAAATGGTATAAAATCTCAAGTTCAGTGACCCACTTATGGTATAAAATTTTAGAGTACTTAAAATGATAAAAAAATTGAAAGTAGGAAACTATAAGAGTCAATTTGCCCTTAACCCAACTATATGTGTTTATGGATTTTGGAAAAACATGTTTTACAGATAAAAAGATTTGACTTAAATTAAAAGTTCATATAAAAAAGAAGTTTAGAGTTCGTATAAATTTCGAGGCATACAATCAAAGTACCCTATAACTCTTAATTTGTTTAGAGGGATTTGATTGTGTGCTCGGAAACATAACACTAGTCCAAACATGTTTGTTACACAACGTTGAACATACATCACAAATTATCTAATCACAAATTATCTAAAGATCAATTGGACAAATCATGGGCCACACAATTTTTCATCAAATATAAATAAACTGTTTTTCATCCTTATTTGTAGAAATTAAATGTCTCACAAATCGTTACTTGTTACATGAAACGAATCATACTATTACGATGATAATTAAGTTATCATTCTATAAAGTGGCAATTTTATATACTTTCGACGAAGCTTTTATTTTCGACTTTATTTTAATGAGTGTTAAAATTTCCGATCCGAAAAATCATATGTGATTTCTAAAATCATAGTTGATTTGTAACTTTAAAAATCATATGTACTTTAAGAAGGTTACATATGATTTAAAATCATGATTTGTGAAATTACATGTAATTTTTAAACTAACAAATCACATGTGATTATAAAAATTTGTGAAATCACACGTGAATTTTAAAGAACAATAAACAAATAATTTTATAAAATCACATGTTAAATCATATGTTTTATAGCAGAAATTTGAACACTAAAAAAAGAAGCTCGAAAAATATTTCGTCGAAAGTATATCGAAGTGCCGTCTACTGAAGGATAAAAGAATTTTCGTCAGGATTGTGTATTTTTTATCACTTGACGATTTACTATTTACAAGATATTTTATTTTAAGAAAAAGATGGAAAACGGAATATTTTTTTTCTAATGAAGAAATAAATTATCGAAATTTGCAAATTTGAAATTTAAAAAAGTTTGTGATCTATGTTGATCTTACCTGCTTTGAAATAAGCCTACGTAAGCATGATTTTTGAATTCATAATTTTGTACGAAACTTTACAAACAATTTAAGCACGATTTATGTATTCATTATTGGGAAATATTAGTTACAATTATTGTGTACAATTTTAGTGTAACAATTGTAATCTAATACAATTATTACAGTAAATTTGGCTACAATTCTAGCTAAAAAATCAGGGTCTTTGAGTATTGTTTTGCGTGGTCTCACTGAATGCTTATTGTGTATTATTTCGTGAGGAATTTGTAGCCGGTTCGCTATAAAATTTAGAGAATGCTAGAAATACCACAAAAGAATTCATACAAGATGTTTTACTAAATGATGTGTCATAAATTTAGTGGTATTCTTAAAGTTACTTTTGGCTTTTCGCTCTTACATACATCCACAAATGCATGACACATCATTTTGTAAAACATTTTGTATGAATTCTTTTGTGGTTCTAGCATTCCTCATAATTTTAACCAAGATATCCTCATTCATTATTTTGTACATAACTTAACAAAACATGTGTGTTTTCTCCAACCAAATGCACCCGTTTAAAATGGAATTTTCTAAAACAAAGAAAAGGATGATAATTTGATTAAAGAAAAGTCTTCGAGAAAAAGTCGTAGTTGTGTATATATGTTGTGAAATAAGAACGGGCTAGTTACGATACATAGTTCAGCAGACATTATCATTCTGTTATCACTATAATTTAAGATAGCCACAAAATTTCAAAAATAATACATATCTATAACTTTTATAGTTATCTGTCTAACGCTACTTAACTGATTTTAGCAAAAATAATACTAGTGAAACACGTCTCCTTAAAAAGGATCACCAATATCCAGCAGTTCTTCACTTCTCCAGGCAACACTTTCGCCATGAATCATAGCACTCCAAACAACAATGTTCAGTGTCAATGTGGATGTCAAACGACTATAGCGGCAAAGAAGGCTGTCTTGCATGCTTTTTATATTGATTCTCGTCCAGTTGGGAAGAGATGTGGAACGAATGATGAGGTGCGTATTAGACATAAACTATTGAATAAGTACAAGATTAGCATGGCTAACTTATATGAAGATCACCTAAGGAATATTGTTGGTACGTATTTATTTCTTTCACGGCTTTGATACATGCATGCTGCTAGTAACATTTGATTATAATCGTATACGCTATCAGAGGCGGAGCCATGTACAAGGTAGGGGGGGCCGTTGCCCCCGATAAACTGGCGAATTTATTTTTTTTTTGTGTAAAAATTGTATTTTTATGGCCTTATTTTTAGCTTGCCCCCGATAAGGCTTCTTAAATATCAAAAAACTATTGAAAAGCTACTAAAATATGCTAAGAAATTGCTAAAAGCTTCTAAAAAACTGTTAAAACGCTACTAAAAAGCTGCGGTTTTTGGAGCTGTTTTCGGAGAAATTTTTTTTGCCCCCTATATGCCAAGATCCTGGCTCCGCCACTGTACGCTATACTAAACCATCGCCAAATGGCTAGTGGTACATCTAACCTTCTAGGATTCACACCTCACTAATACGCATTTGGGGTGGCAACAGGCAAGAAAAGGGTCAAAGACGGTTACGGGATACCTCGATGTACATCAATAACCTGAACAGGGAAAACGTACCTCATGTTTACCCTGTTTAATAAAAGGAATATAATATTTGTTAGATAAAAATAATATAAACACGTACTTGATGATGTAGTGTTTACTGGCATATATGATATATCTAATTTGATGTAAGTTGTATATAAATAGGGAATTATCCGCAAGCTAAAGACGGTGAATGGTATTTTTTTACGTCAAGAAACAGGAAGTATATGAATGGTAAACGAACAGACTGGAAAACAGCTGGTGGTTATTGGAAAGCCATTGCTCCTGAATAAATGATATAACAAACAATGGGGAGTAGAAATAGAGCGAAGAAGCCATTGGAGTTAAGTTATGAAGGCCTTCCAAGCCAAACGGGATAAAAACAATTGGAGATGCAGAATAATGGCAAAGGTTGTGGAAAAGAAGGACTAGTCCGCGAAGAACATGAAGGTTTTGATTTTTTATTTTTTTTTCTAATGATTATTACATATTGTGTAATGTAACTTTGAATGTTTTATTTTGCAGCTTGATGATTATGTCTTATGTAAGATCTATAATAGGGCACAGCGTCGTGAAAAAGATATAAAAGTGCAAGTTACGAATGACCAGCAACCTCGTGTAGACTCTATAGATCTACACGGAAAACTCCCAACTATCCTTGAGGTTGAAAATGAACTTATAGAAACCAGCGAGCAAACTCTTCCTGATCAACCGGCTTGTGTGGTCGTAATTCAAGACAAGAATTTCACTAATATGCTCGTAAGAAAAATTAGATTCTCTTTTCGTTAAGTAGAAGTCATGTACCGCAAGTTTTCAAATTTACCGTTAATTTCAACGACGAGTCATTTTATGATCGTCAATGCATTACTTTTCGTCATGGAAAGTTTAATTTGCACGCGAATATCACCATTAGTACTCTGTGTCTAAAAGGATATTTTAGAACGCGTAACGATAAAAACCATACTTATTTCACTTTTGTGAAACGAACCATTAATGTACACATCATAAAACTGCAAACAAACATAATTAATAACCATGACAACTATAAATGAATTCAACAAAGAAAAATATATTATAAATAAATAATATATATATAAATATATATATAATATATATATATATATATATATAAATATATATACTATATATATATATATACACAAATAAAACCAATTAGATATATATAACCAATGAAAGTATATAAACCAATATACAATAATAATAGAACATCCAATCATCACCAATCCTTACAACACCACCCAAACCCATTTTCTTATTTTTGAATATCTCCATCACATGATACGATCGTATATAAACCTGATACCATTTCAAATGGGAGAAACACGGATATAGTAAAAGATCCACTAATAGTATTAGAAAAAGAGGCAATGATGATAACAGTATTAGAAAACTACACTATGGTTCAATAGTAGTATAGGGTCATTCCACATGCAACATTACAGTAACCAATCAAAGACTTCGAGTATAAATCAGGAACCATGCACGAGCTATTCTATCACAACTAAATATTGAAAAACAAGAGTTAAACAACACGATTTGAGTGAGGTAATTCGTTTGATTGCAAGAGCTAAGTGGGTGTCGGCTTTAGAAGAAGTAGCAACCAAGTTCAAACTCTTACCACCATCCTTTCTTTTCTCACCGTCATTCGACAAGCTTGGACCTCGGTAAGTCGACTTCACCGTTAATGCTTGTCATAAGTATAATCTTTACTTTGTAGTTTAACAAACCTCGACCTTTCACGACGTATACACGACTTGCATGGTATGAACCATGCAAGGTTCGCATGTAGACACACATGTAAAGGACTTGGTCGTGACATACATGAAATAAGCGAAGCATATGAAAAACTAGGGAACAACATATGATACGTGAGTAGCTAATAACGAACCAAAGAAATTACAACGACTTTAAAACTCGTACGAAAACGTGGCTCCAAACAAAAAGAGGCGCATAAAATGCTAGGGTTTTTGGAACAAGGCCCCGCTGCCATTGTTGTTTCGCACCAAGGCCACTGCCACCATTGTTTCGAGACCAGACCACTGTCCATTGTTATAGCCCGTACCAACTACTGTCACTACTATGTTTTGTGCCAACTACTGTTATTAATAGCGTCGTGCCCGCATGTGGTCAGCCAACATTAATATGAACCCATGAGTTTCGCAGCTGCTTTGCTACATTGCTAGCCAAATGGGCTCGAGAAACTCATCACCACGCCCTTAGTTTTCGACCTTCGTCATCCCATGACTAACCCTATAGAAAATATACCATGGCGAAGTAACAAAAGAAACCTCAAAATATATCACTAAGGGTCCGTGATTGAAAGGAAGAGACAACCACAACAAAAAGGTTTTCAAACCCACTAGTTGGCTGCGACTTGAATTAGAAAGAAAAGGGAAGGAAAAGAATCAACCCATGTGGTTATATTTAAATATACATGTGATATGTAACAACTTGCAAGGCATTTAACAAGTGAAATTTAGACAAAGGAAGCATGGAACAGCATGTTATATGAGTCTTTGGGGTCGTCGCGTGTCAAGACTCAAACGAAAGAGAATGAACTCATTAGTGAAACGGGATTTAATCACAAAGTTAGAAAACTATAAAAACAACGATTTTCGATAAAATAAAAATAGTAGCGACGAAATTAATTTATAACGTATAAATGAGTTAAAACGCGGTTAATATAAATCCTTATGATGGCAAAAAATAATTTAGAAGTTTATTCGAACAAACGCGATGAGAAGATACATGTACTTAATAACATACAAATACTGTTTACATTTATTAGATATAAAACCATATGAAATTGTAAATATAAGTGCGACACATAGTAATATTAACATATTCTGTGTAGATACTCAAAATTGTAAAGTCGTCACTAGGGCCGCGGTTTAATCGACACTTTGAAAACATAAAACGTTAACTCATAAACGACCAAGCCTTTTGACCAATTGCATAATTCATTGCATATGTTTAGAATGTAGACTCGGACTTTGTCATAATTATTTTGGTGTTTGACTGAGTCACTGTTTGACGTGCCTTAATCCACTACCAATCTCAGACGATTAACTGTCAATGTGAGTTTTCATAGCCCCTACTATACTGTTTAAATCATCTTTTGGGGTGAGAACATTGCTTATTTTAATCGTGTAAATACAAGTACAATTACTCATTACTCATTGGTCTAAGTCCTGGTTTAACCCAAGTTGCTATATTTGCCCGAATTATCAAGAACCTGTCAATCTTTGTGAGCGCGAATGTTATGGATAGATCTATCGGGATTGACAATCCCTTTTTGTCTTGGACTGACATTAGTCAAGCAAACACAGTTTCATTTGAGTCAGATTACGGGTGTCCCGGGTTAGACACCTGCAAGGGCATTCATTTATTGTTGGTATATGTTAACGCTTCAGTGTCATGAGCTTAGACAATAGTAATGCAATTTATATGACTTTGTATCTGTTATATTGTCATATGCGGGTGAAATCTTGTGATTAATAAACACTACATTTTTTGCTTAAACAAACCTATAAACTCACCAACTTTATGTTGACACTTTAGCAATGTTTTCTCAGGTATTAAGAATAAAGATGCTATATGAAGTCTCATGCATTGCAGTCATTTTCCAGTTATCTGAAGATCACTTGTACTATTTAAAAACGATGTTGTAGTATCTATTTTATGCTTTTGTTGAATGTTAAACAATTTATTATTTCCTAATTCAAGTGATCTGTTTTCTTAAAATGTCTCATATAGAGGTCGTTCTGTATTGCTTAGAAGTATGATAATCATGAAGTCACACTCCCTCGGTTGCCATTATACTCTGATATTTTGGGGGTGTGACAGATTGGTATCAGAGCCCTAAGCTATAGAGAACTAGGTTGCATTAGGTAGCACTAGACTATAACTACTTATCTGCTTAACATGCTTATTATGCTTCTATTGTCTGTCATTGCTGGTTTCTCAATATGGGGTACATAGGAATCAACAATCAAAGGAGTACATATATTAAAATGGGGTACATGTGAAATAGACATACATATGAGGTACATATACTTAATATGGGTTACATGTGTATTAACCATATACATATACTTAATATGGGTTACATGTGCATTAAACAGGCTTAACTACGCGTATTTTGAAATATATCTATATCCTTATTTCATATTTTCTTGTCTCAGCGACATGTCAAACTCGGATGAATTGAGACACACCGATAACACTACACTAGTACCTCCCAGATTCCCCGACACACTTCCTCAGGTGTACCACAGGAGACGTCCTACTCTAGGATTACTTATTTTGCCATCTGTATCACCATTTCCCCCAACTATCAGACGTACCGCTCGTATATCTATTCCACCTATTGAGCCAAATCTTGCTGAACGTGCCAGAATTTCTGCTATTAACCTTGATGATTATCAACTTGATCCTGTTACTCCACCACCCTCACCTTCATCCCCATTCACGATGGCTGCTTACCAGCGGATGATTGCTGAAACGGACCCCACCCAGAGAGAGGAAGCTCTAACAGAAACTGGTCAGAATTCGGTGCCTGTACCTGAGACAGCCTTGACCGTATGCACAACGCGCCTTAGAGGACAGTTGCATACCATTCTCGAGGACATGGACCGTTACCCAAATGCCTGTTTGGAGGAGTTAGAAGCCTTCATGACACTGTGGGATGTAAACTCTCTTCATCTATCACATAAATGTTTAAGTTGTTTCATTAATAATATGTTAGTATTCTTTTAAGATTGTTGACATAGTGATTAATTTTCAAGTATAATCATGTAGTTAGCCTGTCCAAATGACATACTTTATTTTCAAGTATAATGTAGGATATTGGATATCATAACACAATGGTAGATTATGGGTTAGGCCAAATTCTAGAGAGAGAAACAACTAGAGAGAAAAGTTCTAGTCCGTCAGTAACAAGTGGCACTCTTCCATTTGAAATTAAAGGAAAATGTTGTTCTTGTGAAATGGTTTGACTAACTTGTAAGCTAGACCTTCCAAATCAGCTTTGACGAGCTTCGACTTTCCAGTCTGTTTGCAATACCATTTGATGAAGGAACCTATGTCTCCAGTTTTATGAAGTAACTTGTTTTCTTCTAGATCTTGATATGTGTTGGCTATTGCATCAGCCTAGTTGTTCTCAGTTTTAGGTAAATAATTCGGAGGAATGACCCAGTCAGGTTTAGGTGTTTTCGGTGTGTCTTCTTCTGGTACAGGCTTCAACCAGACTGGTTTAGTCTTGATCTTTGGAAGGTGGGTAGCACTGGTATCCTCTGATTCTGAGAGATGCAGATCTTCAAGAATTGGATTGTCATCAATAGGCTGTACAGATGGAGAAGCAGGCTTTTGCATGGAGGAGCTGAAGGGAGTTTTTCTTGAGTTAGAGGTCTTCCAATCTAAGGACTTCTGAGTAGGGATGGCAATGGGTTGGGGAATTTTGGGGATTGTACTTACCATTCCCATCCTAATTTCTCAGCCTCATCCCATCCCCGTTCCCATCCCTATCGAGGAATCGATTTACATCCCCATCCCCATTCCTAATGGGGATCGGGGATCTCCATGGGGATTCGAGGATTTTTTAACCTTATAAATTAAGCATAAAAACTACACAACTAAACGAAAATATAAAGAATTAACCTACATAGTGTATTAGAACGCATACGTTGTACATAGTTTGATTAACTAAAATGTCATTCAGCTTTAAAGCATCGTAAATACTAAAATATCACATATACTATATAAATAAAATGGATCGAATGTGTGTATTCGGAAAAAATATTAGTTGAATAATATATAGTTAGTACTTTACATTTTAAAAGTATTTGATTCAATAAATATGGCATATATGTACAAATATACTTCAAGTAAACTATTTGTCAATACTTACTAACTTATACATGTACATGTAGTATTAATATACAAATAATCTATATATATTTGTACATTCAAAAGTTCAGGGTCGGGTACGGGACTGGGGATTTATGTTATCCCCATCCCCGCCCCATCCCTGGTTTCATAATTCGGGGATTCCCCGTCCCCATCCCCATCCCCGGCCAACTTAGGGATTTCCTAGTCAATTTAGGTTTGGGGATCGGGTCCCCATCGGGTACAGGTTTTATTGTCATCCCTAACTGGAGGCTGTTTTGAAGTAGATACATCAGAATCATGCCTTTTATTCTTGCTTCGGTCAGAGTCCTTTGGAGGAGGTGGAGGAGGATCTTGATCATCACGGCGTCTCTTACAAGACTGAGCCAATGTTGCATGAAGTTCGTCGTTGTTTTCACGTTGTATGGATACCTCCAAAGCTTTATAGAGAGCTGCATGATCCGGATGTGATCTGTAGGAGCCACTTTCAAACATTCGATCATGAAGTATTTCTTTCATTTGAACTTCAGACAAATCTCTGAAGCGATCAGTAATAAGCTATGCAGGAGCATTAGTAGACATCTTCTTTGACGACCTCATGGCTCACTTGTTTTGCGCGATCTTTGAATACAAGTCATGATTCTCCATATTGAAAACCCTGGAAGCATGAGCTTTAGTTGTCTTATCTTGGAGCCGGTGTTTCTCCTTAAAGTCGGCACTTCTCTTTTCTAGTGTAGAGATATGATTGGCTAGGTTAGGATATGTTGTGCTTTGTTGTCATGGAGGTGGTGGTAGTGGAAGTGTTGTTGTTGTTGTTGTGGTTGTTGCTGTAAAGATGGGTTCTTGAGCAGGAGGTGACACAGGTTTGGGAGATGTGAGATCGATGATTGGAGTGGACAGTAAAGGAACTGATGATGAAGCTTGATGAATAGGAACAATGACCATGGATTCAACTTTAGTTTCCATATTAGCTTTTCCCGGTTCTTCTTTCGGTGATTTGTCATTTAGGAATTGAATACCAAAGGTAAATGCATCATCAAGATTCTTCATTGATGAAAGAGTCTCGAATGAGCTTGGTGGATTCTCTATGTGGACGTGCTCCTCAGTTGTAAGCTTCAAGCTTTCATGTACATGATGTACTTGAGGGTAAACTGTAGCAACGAGGTCTTCGTGTATGGGTTCAGGGTTTGGTCTAGCCTAAACCACATGACTTTTTCTAGGGTTTGATCTAGCCTGGACTTCTTCCATGAGTACATGCTTTGGTGGAGGTCGAGACTCGGGTGTTTTACCAGGGTCTGATCCAGCCTGGCCTTCATCAAGTTCAACAGTTCTTTCCACTAGAGCCACCGTGTTTGATACTTCCTCACCATGTTCTTCTTCAACATAAAGAATCTCAGTATTCATCTCACTATTAGATTTTTCCCTATCAGCACCAGTTTTAGCATTTGCAGGAGACAGAGTATCACGGACCACATTCATGGATGTATCATCCTAAGGTTGTATAGAGGGTCCAGTAGATGCATCCTGAGTTTCTGGAGTTCGCCTCTGAAATATTTATTGGTCCGTGGTACTTTTCTTCTTTGGCTTTTGTAAATCTAGAAGTGATTGTGCAGCTTGCTCATTAGAGACGATGCCTTTCCCCTTGCCTTCAACTTTTGGGAGTTTTCGGATGATCCCTTATTCAGGTTCACGAATGGCCACTCCGCCGATAGGTGCTTGAAAAGATTCCAAGCTCATTTGAATACCTCTTTGGAGATTGTATTCATCATCTTTCACTTGAGGTTCAGGAGCAGGTTGACCTTCTTTAACTTCTTCGTCAACAAGATGGTCAGACCTCTTTCATTTATGAACTTTCATCACTTTACCCTTGCGGATTTTCTTTGAAGGAGACGGCTTGGAGGTTTTCTCTTTCACAGGCTTAGTCTGTTTAGCAAGAGCAGGCTATTTGTCACGTGCAGACTATTTAGACTTACTAGCTGGTGGAGATTTCTTCTTTTTCCCACCCTCTTCATCTGTCATTGTAGTCGCTTTACGGGGTTTACGGGCAGCCATTTCCAAGTATATCTGGTAGTACTCTGAATTACGAATGACATTAGTAATTAGGTCTTTAGGAATAGGCATCCCGAATACCTCATCCAGTTCTCCTTTGGGGACGAATTTGAGATTGCCGAGTGAATAGTCATCTACCATAATGTGTAGAGGAGACTGTGGCCTTTTGTGAATGTTGTGTCTACCTCCTAAGTAGCAAATGATCAGCTTAGTGAATCGCCAGTATGGCATGAGGCTTGGGCTTCTTGGTGGGAACTTTTAGATTGGCTGCATCAGAAAAGAAGGTCTTGATTGCCTGAACGAACTCTTCCCAGATAAGTTTTGCATAGTCTATGTTGGTTCCCCAGACAACACCCTATAATATTTAAAGAACTGGGTGTCTGGGTCTGTCACTACGAGAAGTCTTGCCCGTTAAGCATTGGTTGATCATAGACAGAATGGTTCTCCATGGCTGATATAGACTGTTCACGTGCATCTTTAAGACAAATTAGAGTTCTTTAGGGTATCCCAGATTGTTCACAAAATCTATTACCAGATCACCAGCAGGAGGTGCCACAAAAGGGTGTGCAGAATCCTTAGGGGTGATTCTGAGAGCACTGAGAAAAAGATCAGCATCCAGAGTAAACTACAGTTCATCCAGTTGAAAACAGTATACACCAGACTTGGTATCCATTGTAAGTGTGTTCCAGAATTGTTGGATGTAGATTGAGGAAACATCAGCTGATGCGAGGAATGCACTGAAGAAGTTGGTGTTCTGCAGGATGTCCACTAAGATACGAAAGATTGGATTCTTCTGCATCTTTTGAAGATATTTAAGAAGATTGCTTTTTCCAATGGGCAAACGTGCCTTGACAGGAACTAATTGATCATCAGTTCTTGTAGGAGCAGGGACATTCTCTTCAGCCATCTTATTTGCTTAAGAATATCAACAAAGATAGACAATATAGCAGATATTTGATGTTAGAAGAGAATATTAGCCTTGTGTTTGAGTTACCGTGCCATGTTTGATTAAGGTTGTAATATAATTCACATTGAGTCACTAAATATCCGACAAGTCCAATAACAAGTTAACTGAGCCCGGATGGGAGTTAACTAGTCAATTAGGCCTTTGGATTGGGCCGGATATGGTTATTGGGCTTAATGGGCCTAGACTTGAAACAGTGGCCCAAACCGCTGCGAAGCAGTTCACCAAACCACAGGGAAGTGGTTTGGGCAAGCCGTTGCGAAGTGGTTTGGGTAAACCGCTGTGAAACTTGATTGACAACCTGATTTGATTAAAAAATAATTAATTATTAAAAATTAATCTTTTTCATTAAACCGCTGTGACCAAACCGCTGTGAATATTTTATCCCAACCATCAATCATCTTTTTCAAACAACATTTAATTTTTTGAAAAACCCTAAGTGGTTTTCTAATGATTTACAACGATTAAATGTGTTTTAATACGATTCCTTTAACCTAAAGTACGATCAATTGATAAAGAACAAGCTTTAAGTGTTACCTTAGCAAGAAAAATCCTAGATCTCAAGAATCAAAGTTGCTACAGTGGTGGAAGCGGTTTGCGAGAGAGAGTGTGTGTTTTTTAGTTTGACCAGAAAAAGGAGGGTTTGACCGAATTAGGCAAACCGCTGCCTTATATACCTAGAGTTTTAGATTTTTTAGTTTTGGTCCTTGGGGTTTCTAACCTCTTTAACTTTCGGTTTAGAGAATTCCTAAGGTTAAATTAAGTTTGGTAATTGGCTGATTTAGTCCTTATTGTTTATAAAAGATAGGAAACACATTGCAAGTTGCATTTAAGTCACTAAACTTTCTAACAAATGACAATTGTGGCCCTTTGAGTTAAAATTAATTAACTCCCTTTCAAATTATAACCCCTTTTTAATACAAAAACTTTTCTGTTAATTGTGTGATGTTTTAGAAACCTGTTTGATGAAACAAATTTGAATTCACTCTCCCCCTCAAGCAATGACCTGTTTTCTATTTAAAGAGCTGTAGTTGTTGTTTGAGTAGACAAATTTATTATAAAAGCAAAAACTGATTAATTTTCAACAACACTTTTTCCACCGTGGTTAACACAAATAATTTTGAGGAATCAACTTAAGAAAAAATTATCTGGTTAAAAAGAAGACTTCTCTTCTTTAAGAAGAAATAACGCACTGAAACGTACATTATTCCTATGATGCATGGATATACAATAACCCATGCCCGGGAAAAATTGATTTCCCGTTGTTAGGAACAACTGTCTTTTTGACGACATACTTTCCTCATATTGAAAAGCGGGTTGCAGTCAGAAATAACTATAAGCCATAAAGACATGTTTTAAAAGGTTTGAACTTCTGCTCGAACTTTATTTAAAGACCCATGTCAATATTGAATGACATTTCTAGGTCCGTAAATATTATCTATTTTCAGAAGACATGTCTTGAAAAATATTTTTGGTATTTTCTATTTTCTGATTTGTATGGTTTTTGTCGGTTTTATGTTTTTCTTTTTGGTTTTAAATATGTACATAGGATACATAAAGACTATATTTTACTCATCCTTTTTCTTCTTGAAGACGTTTGAGAGTTTTAGAGACATACTCTTCATTCCAAGTCGCGGGAGTAGAAATTCGAACCGATCTCTTGGTAATGCCTTTGTGAATATGTCCGCAAGTTGATAATCCGTCGTCATGAAGTAAAGTTCAACCACACCGTTCTCCATTTGATCTCTTATGAAATGGTGGCATATGTCGATGAGCTTTGGTCGGGAGTGCTGGACATTGTTGCAGCAGAGAGCGATAGCACTTTTGTTATCACAATACAAAGGTATATTATTAAATGCAAAGCCGTAGTCCGTTAGCTGTGATCGCATCCAAAGGATTTGAGCGCAACATCTAGGCATGGCAATGTATTCAGCCTCTGTGGTTGAGATAGTAGTGCTTTTCTGCTTCTTCGATGACCAACTCACTAATTTTTCTCCTAAAAACTAAGCACTTCCTGATGTACTTCTATGGGTATCTTGAAAACCTGCATGATCTGCATCTACATAAGCCGTTAGTGCCATAGCGGTGTCCTTCGAATACCAAAGACCCATGTTAATGATTCCTCTGAGGTACCAAAAGACCCGCTTAATTGCTTCAAGGTGCTTTTTGGTAGGCTTAGCCTAATACCTATCACACATGCACACAGCAAATACAATGTCTAGTCGACTAGCAGTGAGGTACATTAATGAGCCGACCATACCTCAAAACCGAGTCTGGTCAACTAGAATCCGTCCTCGTCCAGTTTTGAGCTATTCACCATTGGTGTATCTACAGGGTCAAACGTATCCATTCCATATTTTATTAAAATTTTAATAGCATACTTGGATTGGTTAATAAAGATGCCTCCAGGACTTTGAGAAACTTGTAATCCTAAGAAAAATGACATTTGTCCCATCATTGACATCTAAAATTTTGAACTCATCTCTTTTGAAAACATGACACAAGCTTTAGGATCAGTTGAGGCAAATATAATATCATCTACGTAAATTTGAACAAGAAGAATATGTTTGCATGTTTTCCGAGTGAATAACGTAGGATCCACTACACCCTTGGAGAACTTGTTTTCTAGAAGAAACCTTGATAATGTGTTATACCACGCCCGTGGAGCCTGCTTTAAGCAATAAAGAGCCTTCTTCAGATGATATACATGTGTAGGGTCATCTGGATCTACAAATCCCTCGGGTTGACTGACGTAGACTTATTCTTTCAGCTCGCCATTCAGAATGCAGTCTTGACATCCATCTGGTAGATGGTTATGCTCTTGCTGGCGGCATTTGCAATGAAGATTCTGATAGCCTCGATCGGTGCAACCGGTGCAAATGATTCCTCAAAATTGATACCTTCCTCTTGGCGATATCCCTTGGCTACTAACCGTGCCTTGTTCTTCAGAACATCACCATATTCATCAAGCTTGACTTTGTAAATACACTTGAGAGCGATTATCATTACACAGTCTGGTTTTGGAACTAACTCCCATACTTGAAGTTGATCAAACTCTCGAATTTCTTCTTGCATAGCTTCAAACCAGCAAGCTTCAGTCATGGCAGTCTTGAAATTCTTGAGTTTGACTTTTAAAAGTACAGAATTGTAAAAGCACCATAAAGCATCGATAGCTAAGTGTTTTTTGGTGGATACCGAACGAGAAGGATTACCAATTACATTATCTATTGGATGATCCTTGGATCATTTATTCAGCTGAACTAACATCCCCTGAAGATGACACTTCAAAACTAGGTTCTTGAGCAAACACATTTATAAAGGGATCGTCTTCAGTTTGAGCAAAAGGGTTGTCTTCAAAAGTAAGTCCAGCTGCAACACCTTGATGTGAGATAGGAGGTTGTACTTTTGAGGATGACGGTGAATAACTTGTTGACGGTGCATCTTGATCAATTGTTGTGGAAGAAGGTGTAGCAGCTGAAACGACTGGAACTTGAACTGTAGGAGCAGGAGGTACCGGTCTTTCAACACTAGGGGGTTTAAAGTATTCATCAAACATCAGTTGGAATAAAATCTCTAGTTATTTATTGGTTAGTGGTACATAAGGAGCTGCAGGGACTGGATTTGGTACGAGCCCTGAACTGATTTGTCCAGGCGTTATCAAAATAGGCTCAGGTCCTGTACTAAGGTGCACAGGAGCCATATGCTCAGTCAACTCATCGAATTGCACATGAATTGTTTCCATGATTCTTCGGGTTCTTTTGTTGTAGATTTTATAACCCTTCATATTGTAAGCATAACCAATGAAAATCCCAATATCAGTTGTTGCTTTCAATTTTCCAAGATCTTTGTTGTTATTTGTAGGGTATCAAAGAGCACCAAAAACTCAAAGAAATTTAAGATCATGTTTCTTATCATGTACAAGCTCATATGGGGTTTTGATGTGACGAGTATGAATTAGGGATCTATTTTGGGTGTAACACGCAGTAGCAACAGCTTATGCCCATAGAAACATTAGAGCTTTAGAAAATATCAGCATTGTTCGAGCTGCTTCCACAAGAGTACGATTCTGTCTTTCGACAACGCTGTTCTGCTGAGGAGTTCTCGAAACAGATTTTTGGTGAGTGATGCTAACACTTTCATAGAATTCAGTCAGAACTTGATTAACAAATTATGTGCCATTATTTGTGCGGATGTATCTGGCAGTTTTATTAAGACCAACTTGTATTTGCTTTAGAAATTTAATAACAAACTCTAGAGTTTCGTCTTTTGATCTCAAAAACTTAACCCATGTAAATCTTGAACAATCATCAACGATGACCAAAATGTATTTCTTCCCATTAATACTTTGCACTCTCATTGGTCCACACAAATCCATATGAAGGGTATGTAAGACTTCCATAATGATGTTTTCAGATTTAGGTTTGTGGGTATACTTCTTGCTCTTTCCTAGTTGACAAGAAGAGCAAAGATGGTCTTTCTCAAACTTCAACCTTGGTAAGCCTCTTACCAGATCTTTTCGTGCAAGATCATTGATGGTACCAAAGTTTAAATGGTTTAAGCAACGATGCCACAACCATGATTTGTTCTTGTAGACTTTTGACAATAAGCAGATTGGAGACGACTTCAGCATGTCTTCAACAGAGATAGTATATAGATTTGAGCCACAAGAACCTTTAAGTAACTCCACACCATCTACACCTCTAACATAACACAAATGTTTTCTGAATGCAACTTCAAGATATGAATCACAAAATTGTCCCAAAGAAAAAATATTGTGTCCAATTCCTTCCACATAATATACCCTAGAGATCACAATATCACCAATCACATAATCTCCATAACCCATAGTAGCACCAAAATGATCATTCTTATTATAGTATGAGACTGTCCTGATGAACTTTTTCATGAAATTCCTGAGTCATGAGCGATTCCCCGTCATATGTTTTGAGCAGCCTGAGTCCAAATACTAAAGGATGATTTGTACGACCTGCATTTGAAAACAGACGAAAATGAAGAGTTTGTATGATGGATCCCCAATTTATGTTGGGGTCTTGTTGGTTAGCAAAAACAATTGTATATTACACAGAATCACCAATTGACTATGTCTCAACTGTAGTGGGAATGCCATTAGAAATTGCCTTTTCCTGTTTGTTTTTATGTTTGTATCTAGTTAATGGTTTCTGAGAAGTGTTACTAAATCTCTTAGTGATCACAATTTCACTAGAACTAACATGTTCAGGTTGCTGTAAAGGCACTACTTTGGATTTAGTAAACCTAGTTAAAGGGCACTGTTCTTCTAAAGTGAATTTCCTTCTAGTGGGCTTCCACTGATAACCAACATTAGCAAATAGTTTCCCTGTTGCTTTCCAAACTTGCTTAACTTTGCTCAAAACATTTTTAACAGGGGGCACAGACTTCAAATATTTCACAACACACTTATCATGATTAGCAGAAAATAAGCATTTGTTACATGTCTTGCACACAGATTTAGAATTTGAATTAATTACAGTACGCTTAGAGCTAATACTAGAATCAACACGATTCTCTTGTTTTAACTTAGACTTATTGTTTCTAGGGTGAGCTTCTACTTTCTTTTGTTGTCACTTTTAGCTGGCAAGATCCAATTGTTCCTAGTATTGCTCCTAGGCTTTAAACCGCTAGCTTTAGTGGAACTGTTTACTCCTGTAGAAGGAATCACAGGCACATTAGTCTTTTTTTACTTTCTGTTGCTCAACATGTGTTTGCGTGTTATTATTTGAAGTATCACATGGTTTCTTAAAAGTAACTAGCTTTTTCCTATTCAAAGGGGTAGTAGCAGCCTTTTTATCTATTTTACTAAATTCTTTCAAACAAGTGCCAATCACATATTCTAACAATTCTTGAGATCTCTTAGTGTAAAAGCATGCATTCTCAAGCGCATTATCTGATAGTTTTTCAATCCTAGCTTCTTCTACTATCTCACGAAGTGTTTATATACTTTCTTTAAGATATTTGAGATAATCTAGATGAACTTCCCTATTGTTCCTATCACAAGAGGGGATTGGTTCAACATCGATTGCATACATACCAGGGGCAAGCACTTTTGGTTTTACAGCAGGCATAGTGACGCATTGCATTTTTCCTTTTAGTT
>BQNB010006125.1:0-10592 GCA_026074375.1 Tanacetum coccineum | reverse complement strand
TCATTTGAGTCTCACGGGTGTTATATCATCTTAACACTCTCACTTGAAAATACTCATTCACTCATAACATGTTTATCAACCTCTTCATTTGGGTCTCACCCACCTATAATTTTATTTTCTTTTTCATTTTTTCACCAAAACTAAATTCATTTCATTCAAATTAAAATACAAAATATAATACAATAATTAAAAAAAAAAAAATACAATACGAAAAAAAAACTTAACAAATTACTGATGACGTATAGTACGGACCGGGCACGGCCCATACTTCTTTGTGGGCTTAACCTGCATCGCGGTCACGGGTCGCGGACCCGCTAGTGTGTCACGGTCACGGTCACGGACACCTGTCCGGAACGCGGCTTTCACGGCACGGTCTCCAACGGTTGTATTCTGCATGCAACTGATTTATGCGCTATTTCAGGGAAGGATAACCCTAAATTAAGTAGGGGATATACTCTGCTAGTTTGAATAGGCCAAGATAATGTCAAATCCCGGTTTTGTCGGATAAGGCTTAGGCCGAATTATGGGGAAACCCTAAGGAGCATGAGGCCTATAAAAGGATCAACAATCATCATCAATGAGGTATCACTAAAAAACCCTAATCATACTCGATTACTCTCCAAGAACCATATACTTACTCTCACGCCGGAGGCTAATCGTGAGATCTACTCCCACAATAAGGTTAACGCGTGTTCTTTATTCCTTATGCAGGAGTCCTCAACGAAATTCACTTGGTGCAGGAATAAAGTTCCTCAGAATAACTACCTATTCAGGCGAAATTAGATCCAGCCTAACTTTTGCATCAACAAAAGCTAACTAGCCGAAACCTGATTCGACAACATGGAATTGTATGTTAAATGGGTTCTCTCAAGTATTGCTAAATTAAAATCGACAAAGCATTGCCAACATATGATCGTAAGTAATAGTAACCACAAAAAACGGATTATCCATCATCACCAATCCCAACATCATTATCATCAGCAAATAGACCAAATAGCATCATCTTCAAGTTTAAACTATGTTTTGTCAGAATGGTTTATGCCACATGATGACTGGACACTTGTAGTCAATATAGAATTTGTTCCTTCAAATTGTTGAAGAAGATACCACTGGGCCCCTCATAGAAATAATCAGATGTGTGTATGGCCGTACCTGAAAACTCAAGAAGATATGTCTCATTGATTTTCAGTAATCTTGATTACTTCATATATGAGAAACAGAATCGTTAAATATGGAATGACATTGATCCATATCCAATTTAACAACGGTATCGGAAACAAAGGGATTGTAAATTCATAAATCATTTGTTCATGCCCTGTGAAACCACACTCGGATGTTTTTGGGAGCATTGGCGTGTTGCTAGACGCTTACCAATGTTATTATATTATTCATACATGTCCAAGTGGGAGCTGTTGGATTATGACCATATATGAATTAATATATGTCCGGAAATATTTTCGAGCCTAAGGGGACGCACACGTTTATATGTAGAATGACGAGAAAATATATTAAGGTAATATATTAAGTGAATAACAAACGATCGTTAAACGTTAACAAGTTAAATATGAGTTAGTTAAACGTTAAAGGACTCGATATGAAAAACCGAAGAGTACAAGGGTTCGGTTTGCCCTTGTTCTCTTATAGTCGGCCGAATATCCTATTGGTATAGGATTAGGATTGCTTGCTTGCTTACCAAGCAAGGAGGTATATATATAGGGCTTTAGTTTTCATTATTGTGTGACATACTTGAAAAACCTAAACCCTAATTCTTTCCTTGTGCTCTCCTTCTATTCGTCCGACCCTAATAACCTATCTAGGGTTTCGGTTTGGTTTCTTGTTCGATCAACAAACGAACACCCTTCTAGGGTTTTGGTTTTGCGTTCGACAATCACCAAAAGGTGGTGTTTTCATTCGTGGTTGATAGATTCAAAAGATGAAGAAGATCGTTTTGTTATACACTACTAGTACTAGCATACCTTGTCATTTGCTAAGAACGTATAGTGTGTGGAAGCTTAGAGGAATCATACTTTGATTCTTGTGGTTTCGCGTGGTATTATACACACGCGTATATAGAAGACGGTGTTTACGGTTACCTTTAAACGGTGTATCGTTTCGTGCTAAAAGGTACATGTTTTCTATCTTGTTAATTATTGTGTTCTACACGTGATCATTTATTCCGCTGCGTACTCGTGATAATTAATATGGTTAATTAGATTATAAAACCCAACACAAGCTTTGCTCACAGGTTATATATCTTTAGATATACGAATTTCCTTTTCAGGAGAGAATGTCATTATCATATGGATACGTCACCTAAATAAGTCAATTAAACGAAATTAAGAAACAACAAAATCGATGGAGAAATTATGATTTAAGTTAAGGCAATGTGCTCTTTACTTAAAAAGATGCTTAAAGTATTGTTTTGTTAAAACATGCAAGTCTTTACATAGCGCTTTAACCTGAAAAAAATAATATGATATGAATTTTTACACGCATGTTAGAATTTTTATAAAACAAATTGATCCATTCTTAAACCGACAAAGGTTAAGGGAAAAAATTTATAGACAAACCGTTTATCAATCGTCAGTGGAAATCCGCCTCAGCGAAGCGAAGTCATTCATTGGAGAAGTCATGTTATACATCAGCCCTCGAGTCTTCCATATCCTAACTGCTATAAAAGGTTCAAAATCCCTTAGACTAACTGCATAAAAAACACTTGCCTATATATTGCCTTAACACAAACATCATCATGTTTTTAAACTTTCTAACTACATGTTATAATAAGCATGTCAAAGAACAATCTAACAATCAAAATTTTTAAAAAGGCTGCTACATTATTGTTATCCCAAATATTATCCACTTCACAACAATAATAAGACAAATAGAATAAGCTAGAAAAGAGAGAAAGGAAAGGTTGGAAGATTAGATTAGAAAGAAAGAGAGGAGTGGTAGATGATTAGACACACACACACACACACACACACAATGAAAGCAATGTAACTAAACACATCTCCATGTGTGTAGATGGCCTTATTTATACCCTTAGCCTACTAGATGGCGTATGGGCTTACTACTTGGGTCTGACTTGGCTTATCTTGGGCTTTGAGCCCAAAAACATGGGAACAAATATTATTTAATGTCCAAGCTCCGTTAAACTGAATAGCCTATTACATAACAAGACTAATTTGACTTTTAAGACCGATAACTTTCTGATTGAACTTATATAAAATCAGTGTTGCAAAATCGGGCCTAGGCGGCCAATTAATCGGCTAGGCGGGATTTAACCACCTGATTTTTACTTAATCAACTTAATAATTGTTTTGGTCAACAAATTGGATCAACATACCGATTAATTGGATAAAACGGCCAAATCGGGTTTAAGCGGCCAATTGATAAAATCGGCTAAACCGGGCAACCACTGTTACGCTCAGAAATAGGCCACATCGGGGATTAATCAGACAATAAAAAAAAACCGGCTAAATTCAGGAAAAATCAGGGCACTTTATTTTCAAAATTTTATAATTTTATATATAAAAAGTCCAATCCGATTAATCCCCGCCTAATCGATTAATCGCTAGGCGTTACCCGGCCGCCCAACTAGCGCCTAGCGGTTTTTGCAACCTTGTATAAAATTAAGGCTAACAATCTCCCCCAATGTTGAGGTCTTCTTTGATCTCCCCAACGTTGACGTTCTTGATGGAGGTTATCTTGATTTAACTTTATCTTCCCCAATGTTAAAGATATGACGTTTGAGTTTTGCCTTCTTTGGTCTTGTCCTTGTCTTTTCTTGTTTGTAATGGCTTTGTTCATTCATGCTTAAGACGACCGATAACATTCTTTTGGTGTCGTTTATGTGATCTTGATCTTGAGCCTTCATCTTTTGACTTTGAGTTCTTGAGATCTTTCATCTTGCATCATCTCCTTGACTTGAATCATCTTGATTTGACTTTCTTGATCAACTTGTGCTCTTGACCGACATACTCATACTGATGTATTCTTGTTTGACTATATGAACTATGGATAACATCTCCCCAAATACGATTCTTGATTTCACTTTAAAGATCTTTGAGGAAGTTTAGTATCAACAATATTGATGCTGAATGATTGACTTTGAAAGCTTGAGTATGTGCATGTGGTGATGAATCCGACTTTGCTGGTACCACGTTGCAACACCGACATTTAAATCTGCATTTAAAAGGTTTGTGATAAACAACAAATATAGACGAAAGTGTCTTTGTCACTTTGTCGAATACAGTTGCAAAAACCACGATTCCCCGTTAATCAGTATAAATATTGCCTGTGATTAGATAGAATTCATATGAATCTTCTTAACAGGGTTTCGCAGCTGTACTAGTTGTTCTCGTTACCGGAGCGTCTCAAAGCAGACAACACGGTAAGAGTGAATCAGATTGTTACTATCTTTCTGATTAAGTCGTCAATTCATTTATTGGACTAAATCGATATCCAGTTATCACAAGCTTGATTCATATTGAATCTTGTAAGTCACCTACCGCAGAGCTGTTTGATGTTGACTCTGAAAGGATTTCTATCGTCACTGTGAGTACTTAAAAGTATCACTCTCCTTTTTTTTTTTTATGGATGTTCTAGCAAGATTCTCATGGATAATGAGTAGGAACTCTTTTTACAAATGGTAAACTTTCTGGTGTCTCAAGTGTATTTTGACATTGTGTCCTAATGAGAATTATAATTTGATCTCTTCTTGGCGACTCGATTTGTGCACTTTGGTTTTAGTAATCAGAGACTGGAGCAGACTGCCACCTATTCAATATCAACAATCTCAAAGTGAGATGTCAATAGATAACGTGTGTATCTCTGTGACAAATAAGACAAGTTTTTTTTGAGAGAAACTCGAATGGCTAGGAAGGGTTGTGCATTGCATCACTGGGTCCATGACGACTTTCTTTAATAACCAACAATCTCTTTGTGATTGTGTTAGATTATGATTGAACCGTTTCGGCCTAAGTGTTTTGAGGGATGCTTTGTTTTCACCCTTTATCCATAACATTTCTTTTCATTCTTCAACCCCTTTAATGCTTACCAAGACGTTATCACTAACACCTTGTTGTGATTGTTCCAGTGTTAGCTCAACCTTAGTCGGCATTTTTCTCCTTATTCTCATTCATCTCTAATCATACCTAAGGACTTCTAATCTAACTATGGAATGTCCATGGTAGATCCCTCCGGTTCTGGTTGGATCATAGGACTTATACCTAACCTTAACCACCTTATGACTTCATCGACGTCGTGAGATTAATTGGTTGTTGGGTATAGAGATCGAACCATAAAACTATTGATACAAACATTTTGAAATAACCCCCTACACATGTGGCACCCAAGATTCGAAATTGTTTTGCACATGAAGGAAAGAGTTGCACTTAGAGTCTTAAAAGATCACTTCTTTCTATATCACATTTTAAATCACATTTTCTCCCTTTTATTTAAAAATAATTAATCTCTTGTAATTCGGAAATACCAATTGATTAAAATTTATGACATGAAAAATTACATGGGGATAAAAAATTATACCATGATATTGCATGAATTCATTTTTTATAATAGCTCCCCTTCAACACAGTATGTGGGATACCACTAATTTTAAAACTTGACATTACAGGAAAAATGATATGACACCACAAATATGTTGAAGACGGAGTGAGATGCCTTAGTGAAAATGTATATATTAAATGAAATTATTAATTTCTACATTTTATTTTTTCCACGAAATGTTTTTTGGATAACATAAAATTGACATTTATAAGCTGTACCCAAAAGACATTAAAGGTATTTGTTTAAAAGCTCCCCCTTCAAAAATTGATCCACATAAATGTTCATTGTAGGTCCACATTTTTTAAACTATTTAAGGAAGGGAGTGTGAACACACACAATTTTAAACAATATACCACTTTTATGGAAAGATACCACAAATTTGACATTGAAAGTTCTTTTTGAAAATTATGTTTAACGGTTTTTAATAACCATATTAGAAGGACTCCGTCTGCTATTTGTAGGATGCGTACCTGAAGCGTTACATTCCCTATTACATTCGGGTCTGAGTTATGCACTGAAATGTACATAAGTCATAGAGAAAATTTAGAAATGACATGTTTTGAAACTTTTGAACTCTTGCTCGAACTGCATTTACACACCCGTGTTAATGTTAATCGACATTTCTAAATGTTATCGATTCCAATAGACATGTCGAGAAGATTCTTTTTGGTATTTTTGAAATTTTCTGATTTTATATTTTGTTTTTCTAGATTTTTATATTTTTTTCTATTCTTTTTGTTGGTTTTATATTTTTGTATTTTTTTCAAAAATATTTATAAATCAAAATAAAGAGAAAAATAAAATATTTACAAATTCAATGTTTGATAGATTAAGCAGATTCGTTTGCCAGAACCTTCAGTTCTTCTGGAGTCAAACATCTCATACCGAGTCGTTTGACGAGATCACTAAACTATCCTTCGGGTAAGGGCTTTAGTAAAAGGTCAGCTAACTGGTATTCAGTTTCAATAATGGATTAATTCAACAATTACCCTTTTCAACTTGTTTTTAGAAGTGATATCCGACATCATTGTAATTGGTACGTGTAATGCTGGACTGATTGCCACGTAGATGGACTATGGCTGCCTTGAATAAATACACAGGATATTTTGTTCAAAGTAAAGCCATAATCCTGTAGCTGAGTTCTCTAACCATATAACTTAGCGCCATACGCAGATAGTGATAAATAATCGGCTTCTGCTGTAAATACATTGAAGTGCTGTATTGCTTCTTTGTACGACCGTGGGATAACTTATCACCTACTAAAAATTGTATGCAACCTCAGATGTTTCTTTTTGCGAGTGAGACATCACTGCATGTGATCCGAATCTAAAAAATCTGTTAGTTCGAAACCGGTTTCCTTCGGATACCATAGACCCATGTTAATGGTATTCTTTAGGTACCAAAAGATCTGTTTAATCGCAATGAGATGTTTCTCAGTTGGTCTCGCTTGATAACGAGCACAATAACATGTTGCATGTACAATATCTGGTCTACTTATTGTTAGGTACATGAGTTTTCCAACCATACTACGATATTTCATTTGGTCAACCGAAGTTCCACTCAAGTCAGCACTAGGTGTTTAGTGCAATAGATTCCAATTTTGCTATCCATGAGGTCATTCCATGAGTTATAAGTATCTCTTGAGCATCTTAGCCTGGTTTATAAATGATACCCGTAGGGATTGGTGGATACTGAATTCCTAAAAGATTCAGCTCCCACCTTAATAGACATTTCAAACTTGTTGTGCATTAGTATTTCAAACTTTTTTGAAAGTTTTGGATTCGTAGAACCAAAAATAATGTCATTAACATAAATTTGCACAAGCAATATGTCTTCCCCTTTTTTAGTAATTAACAGAATGGAATCAATAGAACCTTTGAAGAACCCTTTGGATACCAGGAAGTTGGAGAGCTCATCGTACCACGCCCTTGGAGCTTGTTTGAGTCCATATAGTACCTTTTTGAGATGATAGACTTTTTCAGTATGATTGGGGGTCTACGAATCATCTGGCTGATTGACGTACACTTCTTCCTTTAGAGGACCGTTAAGAAATGTTGTCTTGACGTCCATCTGGTATACTGGAAATGATTTGTGTGCAGCATACGCAACGAATAACCGGGCAACATCCAATCGAGGCAACATGGCAAATTGACTCTTCGAAAATCACTGCCTCATGCTGACATATCATTAGCTACATAGAAGAGCTTTTTGCGAATTACGTATTCTCCATTAGTTTGTTTTTCCTGAGGGGCCACTTATGTTATAATGACATTTTTGCTTTATGGGTTGTCGAATAAATTCCAGACATCTAGTTGTTCTAACTGGTGGAATTTCTTCCATGCATCGTTCGATCCATGCATAATCAGCCATGGATTCTTTGATGTCTTTGGTTCGTCCGTTGACTCACGAATGAGTGCGGAACATAACATCTCACCATCTGTTTCTAGATGGACGTCTTGTTCTTTTGAATTGAGAAAGGATTTCCAATGATTGTTCTAACAGATGATCTTTTGTTCAACGATGTTCAGAAGGATGTCGTTGATAGAATGTATGCATGTTTGACGAGTCAACATATCGAGAAGATGTCTCTCCTCATTTTTATACCGGTGTACTAAAGATGTTGATAAATTTGTCTTCTTCAACTTATGCATTTTCATTTTGGGTTTCTGCTTGATTAATGTTCTCAGTATCAGTGATAGTTGGTGATTGAGTTGGTGCTTGAGTTGTAGTTGTAGGTGTTGTTTTAGTGTTCAATGGAGGTATATCTACAGCAACGGTTGTTGAAGTATATGAAGTTATGTTTTGTTGTTGACGTTTATCGGAGCATCAGAGGCATTTACAGGGAAGACTTCGACTACAACTGAAGTAGTTTCCATTGCAGTTATTCATAAAACATCGGACAAGTAGCAAATCCAGTCATTTGATGTTGTTACTGTTTTAGTGCTTGAGGAATCTTTTTTCTGACTTTTGGGCCGGGACTTAATATGTGCATGTTCAAGTGTCTTTGTTGGACATTGTGAACGATTCTGAAACTGACGTGATCCTGACGCCTTTATGAGGCAATTCGTCAAAGTTAACTAGGGATGGTTTCGACTATCACTTTTGTTCTCATTGTATATACCCGGCTAAAAAGGCCTTTGATGAGTAGGATTCACTACAAAAATACATGCATCACCTTTTTCTTTCATCCTGTCAAGATTTTCTCCATCTCTGATGATGTAGTAAAGAGAGCCAAAAATGTGAAAGAACTTAACAGACGGTTTTCGGCCATTTATGATGTGATAAAGTGTTTTCTCATGTCGAGGAATGACGAGTGAACGGTTTTGAGTAAAACATGCTGTGGCAATTGCTTCAGCCCAGAAGAACAAAGGAACTTTAGCAGCGCTTAGCATTGTTCGAGCAGCCTCAACAAGAGTACGGTTCCGTCTTTCGACAATGCTGTTTTGTTCAGGTGTTCGAGCAGTTGACGTTTCGTGTTTTATAACTTCTTGTGCAAAATATACATGAAGAGTTTTGTTCAAAAATTCAGTGCCTCTGTCTGTTCGCATGGTTCTAACTTGAGCATGAAGTCCTCTTTGAACAAGTCTGAGGAAATCAATGAGAACTTCAAGTGTTTTGTCTTTGGATCTCAAGAAGTGAGTCCAAGGTATCTGGAGTAGTCATCAAAATTACCGTGAAATATTTACTTTCCATTAATACTTTCTACCAGACAGGGACCACAGAAGTCCATGGGTAGATGTTGCTAATCGTCTTTTTGGAGTCGGGGTAGCTTTGTGTGAAAAGATTTCGTTTGGCTTTCACAACTCCTAAGCAAGAATCATAGGTATGATTTTGATGAATTTTAACTTTGGAAGACCAATCACAATATCATTCTTTGACAGCAAGTTGAGGAATCGAAGTTCAAGTGAGAGACGACGATGCCATAACCATGTTTATGACGATACAGATTTAGACATTAAGCAAATTGGATTGGGAGTAGATGTGTCTTGAAGAGTGATGGAGTACAGATCTGTGCCACGAGAACCTGTAAGAAGATCATTTCCCTTCAAATTATGAATATAACATGTAGACTTCCAAAAAGCAACTTCTAAATCCACATCACAGAATTGACCAACGGATAATAAATTATGATTCAGCCCTTTGACGTAATAAACCCAATTGATAGTGACATTTCCTTAAACCAGATCTCCATAACCAAGAAATGGTGAAATTTGATCATTTCTAAACTTCATCGTACCTAGAAATTGCTCTACAAAATAAGTTAGAAGCTTAAGATTTCCGTCATGTGTTTTGAGCACCCAGAGTCGACGATGAATAAAATTATCTCTATGAGCTACAAAAGAATTAGAAGACGATGAAGTATTTGATACAGTGGATTTCCTAAGAGTCGTAGGTTCCAAAATATTAGTAGTTCTACATTTAGTTCCTAGATGCATACTAACATTTGGTTCAACATTTACTGTTATAGACTTAGGTTTCCATTTATATCCTGGTGGTGTGATCTTACAGTACCACCATCTACATGTCTTACTAATCCGCTCATATTGCTTCCTAATTATGCTTATAGCTTTTTGGTTAGTAGATTCTGCAGCAACTATTCTCTTAAGGGGTGTTGTAGCAGATTGGTTCACAGTTTGTTTGGGTTCTCTTGTACTAATAGGCACAACCATAGGCATTTTAGTCCTAGAATTCACGCCATTAATATAATGAACATATCATGATTGTCATTCAACACACACTTTCCACAAGTAACACAAACAAAGTTTACATTCAAGGTCTTAGCATTCAAACTGTTATTACATGCAGTTACAGTCGTTTTATTATTAGAAAACTTAAAATTCCTACAGTGGTCTTCTACTTGTTGTTTCTTCCCTTGACTATTGTTATGCATGACTCTATCTTCCAATTGATTGCTCTTAAGTTGTGGTCTGCTAACACTAGTAGTGGAAATTACTCATGTAGAGAAAGACACGCATTTGTTAGTTTTCCTAATGTATTGAGGCAATTGTGGTGTTCTAGTTTGA
>BQNB010006124.1:0-98908 GCA_026074375.1 Tanacetum coccineum | reverse complement strand
CTAATCTCGAAACTCATTTCTTTGAAGATTTCATAGAATTTGTCGATTTGTTCATTAGCTTGATTACGGCTCTTTTCATTATCAATGATACAGTTTTATCATTTTAAGTTTCTTCAAAAGCTAGTGGATGATAAATTATGTTATATTTATAACATAATTGTTTTATAGTGTTTCGACCGACGAATGATAATGACAAATGTGTCAGGTTTTAATAAAATCGAGTCTTATAATATTTTTATAATTAATATTAAAATATTACATTTTATACCCTTGAGAATATAAAAATGACAATATATACCCTTGGTATATATTAATTTACAATTTTAACCTTTTACTTTATATCTTTAAACATTTAAACCCTTAACTTTAGAGTATGGCAAAACAAACCCCTAAAGTTTAACTTTAGGATAATTACATGGGTTAAGTCCATTAAATAGAAACGTACTTTCTAAAATTTACACATCTAGTAAACACACTTGTTTTATTACTAATCTAGGTATTGAAACCGACCAATTTGTGACGATTTAGTAAATATAACCTGCTGATTTTTCAAATAGATAAATATTTTTTTAAAAGATTCCACATGGACATTGATTGTGTATTCATTTCCACATGGACACTTTATAGTCCACATACCTACAAATCATCTTCATCAACAACACGAGATCTAAAAAACAAAAAAAAATCTGGCTCACAAGATTCATTCACAAAAACCACAACACATAAAATCCGAGCTCACAAGATTCATCATCTACACATCAAAAGAAAACACCCTCAAACATAAATTCAGTCCCTTCTATCTTATCTTCTCAAAACAATCATAAACACAATTCGTCATTAATTCCTGCTTATGATAATCGAGCATCACAAATTAAACAATACCTTTAAACCTTGCAGCCACAACCGAGCAACAAATCTACCATATTTTCTTCAAAGAAACCGAACCACATTATTTGCTCCATCCAAGTAATAATGCAGTGGTTAAGTCTCTTGTACCGTAAAAGTAAAAAAGAAAAAGGACCTGACACTATAAAATATTCTAGTTGGTTTACTATATAAAAGAAAAACCTTACCCTAAACTATGCAAGTCCCGGGATAACAATCTTGTTTCCATTCATGTATAGATCTTGAAAATGAATCGACCGGTAGACACGCGACCCCAAAAAACATACGTGTTACAGATGAGGAAAATGTGGTGATGGGAGTGTGGTGGTTGTTGTGATGGTAGTTTTGGTAGGGTTTGGTGGTGGTTAAAGTGGGTGGTTTGAAGGAGGCTATGGTGGTGATGATATCAAGATAATTACACACAGTGTATGTGTGTGTCAAAGAGAAGAAGATGAAGACTTGACTATATGAAATGTTTGACTAACACGTAATATGAGTGATGAAGCAAAACAGACATGTTCTAAAATCCAAGTCATCCTAAATAAATAAGAAAAATAAAAAATTGCTGACGTGTCGATCATTTTTAAAGGTTAACTGGTTGTAATCGGTTATATTTACTATAAAGTTAAAAATTTGAAAGTGTGTTTACTAGATGTGTAATAAAACAAGTGTGTTTACTATAACTGTAAATTTTGAAAAGTACGTTTCTATTTAATGGACTTAACCCTAATTACATTTTTGGCCCAAAAGTTTAATAATTTCAAAATTTACAATATATACCCCTATGCATGAAATGTTTTGTGTTTTTAGTCCAAAATCCATAATAGTGTGATTTTAATCTCGAAATCAATTTTGCAGCTTATAGCTTATCAAAATAAGTTAAAATAAATAAGTTTTACGAGCTTGAAGCTTATGAAAAGAGCTTATGAGCTTAAAAATCCAAAATGGGCATGTTTGGTTTAGAAAAATCAACCCGTTGGGTTTAGGCTTTTAGGATTTAATTTAATGCTTATAAAAATGATTAAGAAGCTTATAGAATTAGCTTAAAAGATCTGTTTAAGACGTATAGCTTATAGGGTTTCGAAAATTAAGGTTTTAGGGTTTTAGGGTTTTAGGGTTTTAGGGTACGTTTGGTTTCGCGTTTGGTTTAGGAAAACCAAGCGTGAGTGCTTAGGGCTTAAGAACCCATTCCATGTGATCATGAGAGATACACAAGAGTTCATTAGGATTAAATGAAACTAATAATATCTTGATAAGTAAGTTCGAATGATTATGGTTTCAAAAATGGATCGCATAGGGTTTAGTTTGGGTTTAAGTGTTTTCAACATGGTTTTGCTTAACCAATTGATTATAACAAAGCTTATAAAGGATTTAGGATATGACAAGAACTTATAGAACAAGATAGAAAGGCTTACAAGTACACAAATGGGTCGAAATGAGGAATATGGTTTGAAAACTCTTGGGGACGAATCAAGATTTTTTCCTTCTTAAACCTTGGCTTAGACTTTACTTGTGCCTTCTTCCTTAGCTTCCTTAGGCTCGTCTAGTATATGATTGAGAGAGTTTTGAGTCTTGTTGATGAGTTATAAAGGTGTGGAGGGTCTCGGGTATATATAGGGTGCGAAGGAGTAGAGACCAAGTTTAAGAGGAGTGGAGTAGTGGCCAAGCTACTTGAAGTGGTAGCCAAGGTACTAGGGGTGACTAAGGAAGGCTATGGAGTAGCTATGCAAGGTGTGGAGGGTGTGGTGTGGCTCGGTCCTACAAGGTGGTAACAAGGGGTGCATTATTTGATGAGCAAGGGTTTAGATGAGGGTGATAGGGTGCTTAAGGGTGTACCAAGGAGGGTGGTGACAAGGAGGTGTGTCATGGTGGTGGGTGGGTGGTTGCTTAGTTACGGGTTTAAGATTAGGGTTTTAGCTTTTGGTTTAGGGTTTTAGGATTAGGGTTTAAGACTAATTAGGGTTAGAGTTTAATATTAGATGTTGTGCATTGGAATGCTTGTACTTGGTGCTAAAGAGGTTATACGAAAACTAGAAGAAATTTGAAGGGAAAATGTATGATTTTGAATTCATGCATTGTCGATTTGTACTTTGTGCTTAAACGTGTTGTACCATGGTTTTGGAGGGAATATATATTCAAAATTCATGCTATGGAAACTTGTACACTTACCTTATAAGCTTGTACATTTCATTTGTATGTAAATATTACATATAGTTAGGGTCTTGATATAAACATTAATGTTTTAAAATCCGTTTTGAAATAACGTTATGGAAGGTACGTTACATAGATAACGTATGATAAAATGGTGATTAAAACATATTGCTTGATATATTATAATGTTTACTTACCATAAACGTTGATGAAATTGGCATTGGTCGGTTGCGTGAGCACGTTTACTTTGATTATGTAAGTTACGTTACATAATGGGTGGAATAAAGCAAAAATATTCCCATGAAAATGGTTGTACTTAATTTAATAAGTAGATATTACATTGATGAAAATTTCATCTAATTTAATAGATGGATAATTACATTGATGAAAATTGTAGGTTGATATAAGTCTCAACCTTAAAAGAAATCTCGTCCCGAGATTTAGTTGGATGTTGGAGTGATGTTTGAAAACAGAAGTGGATACTTGGTACGAATTTGATTTTCGCGTTCCCATATAAATTTTGGTCCTCTTTTAGAATTCCATCTTACTTTAACTATAGGAATACGACTTTGTCTCTGTTGCTTGACTTCTTGATCCATAATTTCCATTGGTTCTTCCACAAAATTGAGTTTGTCATCGAGCCGAAGCTCTTTCATTGGAATGACTAAGGATTCGTCAAATAGGCATTTCTTTAGATTAGAAACGTGGAAAGTATTATGGACACTACTGAGTTCTTCAGGAAGCTCAAGTGTGTATGCCACTAGGCCGACCCTTTTAAGGATCTTAAATGGTCTAATGTACTGGGGGTTAAGCTTTCCTCGTTTTCCGAATCAGATGACACCTTTTTGAGGTGACTCTTTTAACATAACACGATCTCCAACTTGAAAATCCAAAGGCTTTCGCCTTACATTGGCGTAACTTCTTTGCCGGTCTCTTGCAGCTTGCAAGCGTTGTCGAATTTGCACTATCTTTTCGGTAGTTTCATGGATTATCTCTGGTCCCGTGAGTTGAACATCTTTAACTTCGGCCCAACAGACAAGTGATCTACACTTTCGACCATAAAGTGCCTCGAATGGTGCTGCCTTAATACTGGCATGGTAACTGTTATTGTAAGAAAATTCTACTAGTGGTAAGTGTTTTTCCCATCCTTTTCCAAAATTAATAATACAGGCTCGAAGCATGTCTTCGAGTGTTTGGATGGTTCTTTCACTTTGTCCATCGGTTTCGGGATGATATACCGTACTCATGTCTATTTGAGTACCCAAAGCACTCTGCATTGATTGCCAAAATCTGGATGTGAAATGACTGTCACGATCCGAAATGATGGATAGCAGCACTTCATGCCATGAAACTATTTCATTTATATACAACCTTGTAAGGGTTTCCATACTATCTGTCTCTCTGGTAGGGATGAAATGTGTTGATTTGGTAAGACGGTCTACAATGACCCAAATTGTGTCATGTCCGTTTAATGTTTTGGGTAGTTTTGTAACGAAGTCTATCATTATTCTTTCCCATTTTCATGTATTGTATCAGTAAGCCGGATGGATTCTGACATTCTGCTTTAACTCTAGAGCATGTCAAACACTTGCCGACATATTCATCGATGATTGCCTTCATGTTAGGCCACCAATAGAGTTTCTTTAGATCCTGATACATCTTGTCAGAACCTGGGTGGATGGAATACTTTGATTTATGGGATTCATGCATGATCAAGTCCCTTAGATTACCAAAAAGTGGTAACCAACTTCGATTCTTGATACATCGGGTTCCATCAGGACGTACTTCAAATGCTTTGTCCATTCCTCGTAGGTTCTCAGCTTTGATGTTCTCTTCTTTGATTGCCTCAGTTTGGGCTTCGAGAATTTGTGATGGTAATTTTGGGTGAAGAGTCATAACTAATGCTCTAACTCGGAGTGGTTTGATTCGTTCCTTCCGGCTTAAGGCATCTGCTACAACATTTGCCTTTCTAGGATGGTAGCGAATCTCACAATCCTAATCTGCAAGCAATTTTAACCAACGACGTTGTCTCATGTTTAACTCTTTCTGATCAAGGATATGCTGAAGACTTTTATGATCAGTGAACACAATACATTTTGTGCCATATAGACAGTGTCTCCAAATTTTAAGAGCGAACACTACTGCTCCTAATTCGAGATCGTGAGTGGTATAGTTCTCTTCATGAGGCTTGAGTTGTCAGGATGCATATGCAATAACTTTTTCTCTTTGCATTAACACTGCTCCCAGGCCTTGATGGGATGCATCACAGTAAACGACAAAGTCATTGTTTCCTTCTGGTAATGCTAAGATTGGAGCTTCACAAAGTTTCTATTTTAGCAATTAGAAAGTTGACTCTTGGTCTTCTCCCCAGATATACTTCTTGTTTTTAAGGGTTAATTCACTCAAAGACTTTGCGATCTTTGAAAAATCTTTGAAAAATCTCTGATAGTAACCGGCAAGTCCTAAGAATTGGCGTACTTCTTTGGGTGTGGTAGGAGATGTCCAATTCTTAACTGCTTCAATCTTGGCGGGGACAACGTGAATTCCTTAACTGTCAATCACGTGCCCAAGAAACTACACGATACTGATCCAGAAATCACACTTGGAGAACTTGGCATACAATTTCTCTTTTTTGAGTAATTCCAAAATTATCCTCAGGTGATTTGCATGTTCTTCTTTTTTACGAGAGTAGATGAGAATATCATCGATGAACACTATCACAAATTTATCCAAGTATGGTTTGCACGCATGATTTATGAGATCCATGAACACAGCAGGTGCATTAGTTAAACCAAATGGCATCACTTGGAATTCATAGTGTCTGTACCGTGTTCTGAAAGCAGTCTTGGGAATATCTTCATCCCTGACTCCCAGTTGGTGATATCTTGATCTCAAGTCAATCTTTGAGTAAACACTCGAGCCTTGAAGTTGGTCGAATAAATCATCTATCCTGGGTAATGGGTAACGATTCTTTATGGTGAGTTTATTCAGCTCCCAATAATCGATACACATTCTGAAAGATCCGTCTTTCTTTTTAATAGATAAGACAGGAGCTCCCTAAGGCGAAGTACTCGGTCGGATAAAACCTCGGTCTGCTAACTCTTGTAGTTGGTTAGATAGTTCCTGCATTTCTGAAGGAGCTAGTCTGTAGGGTGCTCGGGCTACTGGTGCTGCTCCTGGAATTAAATTCAGTTGGAATTCTACTTGGCAAACCGGAGGAAGGCCAGGTAAATCTTCAGGGAAAACTTCTGGAAATTCTCTGACTAATGGTATGTCTTCCAGTCATTTTTCGTTTGACATATTCTCCATTACTTGGGCTATGAAAACTTAACATCCCCTGGATATATATCTTTCGGTTTTAATACAAGATATGAGGCTTAGTTGGGTTTTACTTTGATCACCTCGGATGATCAAAGTTTCACCGTCGATAGGGATGTGGAAGACTTTCTCGTCATAGATAATTCTTGCATGATACTTGGATAACCAATCCATACCAATGACGACGTCAAAAATACCGAGTTTAATTGGCATGAGATCAATTTCGAAAGGTTGGTTTAACAAGATCAGGGTGCAACCCTGGATAACGATATTAGTGCCTACTAGGTTTCCATCTGCCATTTCAATGTCGTAGGTAGTATCTAGTGTAACTGATAGGATATTAAGCATAGAAGCAAGAGATATGGATACAAAACTTTTATCGGCTCCTGAATCAAATAATACTCTAGCTAGATGTTGGTTTAGAAGGAATGTACCCGTGACTACGTTCGGGTCTTGGTGAGCATTCTTGTCCCTCAGCAAGTATGCTCTTCCATGGGCATTGTTGTTTGCCTTTAGGCACTGATTGCTGTAATGCCCTTTCTCTCCACATGCATGACAAGTTACTGATACTGGCTGCAGGTTGCTTCTAGTGGCTGGCCCTTTGTTTCTATAGTTCCTGGTCACATGACCCACCTTGTGGTAAATTCGACACTTGATAGTGCAAGGTCCTGTGTGATGTAGGGTACATCTTTTACACAAAGGAAGGTTTCCAATATACCCTTTGTTTTCAGTTAGGGCAGCAGCATAAGCCCTAATGGTTTCTTGCCTTCTATTTTGTTGTTGTTGGTGATCATTGTTGCGGTTGCTATTGTTGTTACGGTTATTTTGGTAGTTGTTGTTGGTGAAGGTTCTTCTATTATCAAACTTTTGTTTGTGATCATTGGTTCCTTGAACAGAATTGTGCTTTATTACCTGATCCATTAACCTCTGGGTTATGGTAATGGCTTCCTCCAAAGTTTGAGGCTTTCAAGCGGTAACATTCATTTCAATACTTCTGGGTAATCCCCCGATGAAGACTTCTATGAGTATCTCAGAATTTGGCACCATAGTTGGGCATAAAACTGCCAATTCCTAGAATCTTCTAATGTAAGTCTTGAGATCATTTCCTTTTACAGTCAGATTGTAAAATTCATCTTCCATTTTCTTGACTTTAGTTTGGGGGCAATACTTCTTTATTAAGAGCTTTTTAAATTCGGACCAGGTAGTCTTGTAAGCTTCCTCTATTCCAATAGGCTGGGAGAATGAATTCCACCAGGACAAAGCTTCTTCAGTTAGAGTACCAGTAGCAAATTTCACTTTGCAGTCCTCGGTACAGTTACTACGGAGAAATACTGATTCAGTTCGTTCAAACCAGCGGATGAGGCCAACAGCGCCTTCCGTACCTTTGAAATTGAAAGGTTGGCAGCTCATAAACTCTTTGTAGCTACATTTTCTTGCTACATGATCTTCTCCTTGTCCGGTGTTCCTATTGGTATTGGCAGCATTTGCCATGGTAGTAGCTTGTGCTTCCAGAGCTGCGGCAACACTATCAGCATCTAGTTTCCTGATGGCGGCCTGAGTCATAGCTGGTGCTGTAGATGTTGATGTTCTCTTAGGAGCTATTCTATCAACATTTACAAAACAACATTGAATAAGAATTCATATAATGATAGTCATATCACAAGTCATCGTATAAAAATCAAAAATTTCATACTTAGTGATATTGAATTTATTTGACATATCATTGTATGGATTATCATTTTGATGCAAGTTCTAACAAAGAAATACACATCCTTTGATATTACATTGTAGGTTATAACTGAAGATTTTAGAATCGACACACTAACAAGCATTTAACTCATTAGGTTACTCGGGGACTGGTTCACTTCTCAGTGGTTTCATACCGCGACCACTTAGATAACTTATCTGGAAGTCTTAGATTCCAAAATTTTTATGCTCAATGTCTTGATTATTGATCGTATCCATGATATCTAGGTACAAAGGTTTGAGAAAACTGGATGGTAAGAGAACCATAGTAATTCCGGATAAAGATATGAGTCATCACACTACAGAATATATAGGATAGACAACCATAACATACATAAATTGGTATCATAAAACAACGAGGTATAATGGGGCTCATCTAAGTGATTTAAAATCTGAGTACGGGCTTCTTAAAGTTCGGTTTCTAGTTGGTCAAAATCTCGCTGTATGATTACTCGACCATTACCAAGACCTTTTATCTTATCTTCCATGTGCTCAATGCGCTCAAGAGGGAGCTCATCTTAGTGATTTAAAATAGTCTTGATTTGTTCCTCATGACGTTCCAAACTCGTCTTATGAGAACTTTCTCCAATCTCATATACCTGAGGTGGGGTAGAGAAATCAGTAAAGGAGGGTGATAGGAAACGGGCTCGTTTCTGAGGTGACAGAATCTCCTTAAGAAGAAATAAATCTTAAGGATCAAACATTGGTGATAGTGGCAACACTGGAGATGGAGGCAAAATAGTTGGTGGAGCAATAGAAGCTCGTGGTAGTGGAAAAGGTGATTCATTACTAGTAGCATTATATGCTTACATGACCTTCATATATGGATCATCGTGGAAAGGTGAGATGGCTAGTGAGGCCAAAAGATACTTAGATAAAACATCTGAAGGATCAGGAGAGGTGTTTCTCTATGAAGCTAGGAAATAGTCCGGTGAAGCCGGAGTATAGTCAGGAGAGTGTGTAGAGGAAAAAGCATCCTCAACATCGTAATCAGATGGGACGATAATAGGGTGGGTGGATGTAGACATAACTGTGTAACAACCCAGAAGAAAATAACATAAGTTATTTATATATTAATAGTTATGTATCATTTGCTACGCAAATCTCTTTACATACTATTCAGGAAATGTAGTGGCATGGAGGAATTTCTTGGATGGAAAAAGTAGTTATAGTTTAGGTTTTAACCTTGTTCTCTATAACCTTAGACTCTTGATACCAATCTATAACACCCTCATATTTGACATATAGCAGCAGAAGCTAATTTGGGGTATTACTTCATGAATCAACAGTCATAATCATAGAAAACAACTCAAAAGAGACATTTTGGAAAATTTAGTTATCATTCAATATCATATCAGAGTTTTACAAAGGAGGTCCCAAAATACATTGAAAACATAAAAGTTAAATGATAACAAGTTTGGACGTCCTCAAGTCCAATGCCACTCCGTTCCATAGATTGCTCAATTACCTGAGATAAACATGCTAAAAGGGTCAACACAACGGTTGAGTGAAATTCATAGTGTTTGAAATGTAATAGTTGAATACAAGTCAATGAAATAGTAATAATTGCAACGAATATAATTATCATGGTAAACAATATAATTGCCCTAAGCTCATGCAACAAAACATTAACATTCGAAGTTAATTTAACGACTTGAAGGAACAACTGTCCTTAAGGAAAGGTAACTTGCCAAAGTTATCCTTTGTTCTCAAATATAGTGCGTTTGGTTACCCTATGTACGAGTACACCAACGGGAGTTGTCACCCCCAATAGATCTATTCACAATATTCGCGTTCACTCGCAAGTGACTAATGGTTCATGATTAAGAAATATTGGCAGTGAAGGCAAACTCAGGAAATAACATATGAGGATAGCATACAGTTAGAAAACACTTGTATTCATGGTTTATAGCATGTATCTCCCCACAGGATGTAGAAAACATGTAAAGGTGGGACTATGAACTCACCTTATCAAAGTAGTTGATTGATTTGAAATTTAATTCAAATAGGAGTAAACGGCCTCGTCACGCAACCTGGTGTAATATGTCAAGTTTTAGTTTGATTGATGATATTACAAACTTTATTTCATAAAGTTTAACGGTTTTTGGCTTGATAACTTGTGAAAATATCGTATCACTGTTCGGGCTATCATAATCCAGATGTCATGTAGTAAACGTTTGAGGAGCTAGGACACTTTAAATCGTAAATCCAGCAACTCGTCAAAGCGTCTACCCAGATGCAATCCCTTCACATGAAACTCCCTAGTAACGTGATATGTTATAGATTAAATGATAAGATTTTATCATTTTAAGTTTTTCAAAAGCTAGTGGATGATAAATTATGTTATATTTATAACATAATTGTTTTTAGTGTTTCGATCGACGAATGATAACGACAAATGTGTCGAGTTTTAATAAAATTGAGTCTTATAATATTTAATTATATTTTTATAATTATTATAAAAATATTACATTTTATACCCTTGAGAATATGAAAATGACAATATATACCCTTGGTATATATTAATTTACAATTTTAACCTTTTACTTTATATCTTTAAACATTTAAACCCTTAACTTTAAAGTATGGCAAAACAAACCCCTGATGTTTAACTTTAGGATAATTACATTTTTGGCCCAAAAGTTTAATATTTTCAAAATTTATAATATATACCCCTATGCATGAAATGTTTTACGTTTTTAGTCCAAAATCCACAATAGTGTGATTTTAATCTCAAAATCAATTTTATAGCTTATAGCTTATCAAAATAAGTTAAAATAAATAAGTTTTATGAGCTTGAAGCTTATGAAAATAGCTTATGAGTTTAAAACTCTAAAATGGGCACGTTTGGTTTAGAAAAATCAACCCGTTGGGTTTAGGCATTTAGGATTTGATTTAATGCTTATAAAAATGATTAAGAAGCTTATAGAAATAGCTTAAAAGATCTGTTTAAGCCTTATAACTTATAGAGTGTCAAAAATTAGGGTTTTAGGGTGTGTTTGGTTTCGCGTTTGGTTTAGGAAAACCAAGCGTGAGTGCTTAGGGCTTAGGAACCCATTCCATGTGATCATAAGAGATACACAAGAGTTCATTAGGATTAAATGAAATTAATACTAGCTTGATAAATGAGTTCGAATGATTATGGTTTCAAAAATAGATCGCATAGGGTTTGGTTTGGGTTTAAGAGTTTTCAACATGGTTTTGCTTAACCAACTGATTATAACAAAGCTTATAAAGGATTTAGGATATGACAAGAACTTATAGAACAAGATAGAAAGGCTTACAAGTACACGAATGGGTCGAAATGAGCGAATATGGTTTGAAAACTCTTAGGGACGAATCAAGACTTTTTCCTTCTTAAACCTTGGCTTAGACTTTGCTTGTGCCTTCTTCCTTAGCTTCCTTAATCTCGTCTAGTATATGATTGAGAGAGTTTTGAGTCTTGTTGATGAGTTATGAAGGTGTGGAGGGTCTCAGGTATATATAGGGTGCAAAGGAGTGTAGACCAAGTTTAAGAGGAGTGGAGTAGTGGCCAAGCTACTTGAAGTGGTGGCCAAGGTACTAGGGGTGACTAAGGAAGGCTATGGAGTAGCTATGCAAGGTGTGGAGGGTGTGGTGTGGCTCGGTTTTACAAGGTGGTGACGAGGGGTACATTACTTAATGAGCAAGGGTTTAGACGAGGGTGGTAGGGTGCTTAAAGGTGTAGCAAGGAGGTAGGGTGGTGACAAGGAGGTGTGTCATGGTGGTGGGTGGGTGGTTGCTTAGTTACGGGTTTAAGATTAAGGTTTTAGGTTTCGGTTTAGGGTTTTAGGATTAGGGTTTAAGACTAATTAGGGTTAGAGTTTAAGATTAGATGTTGTGCATTGGAATGCTTGTACTTGGTGCTAAAGAGGTTATACGATATCTAGAAGAAATTTGAAGGGAAAATGTATGATTTTGAATTCATGCATTATCGATTTGTACTTTGTGCTTAAACATGTTGTACCATGGTTTTGGAGGGAATATATATTCAAAATTCATGTTATGGAAACTTGTACACTTGCCTTATAAGCTTGTACATTTGATTTGTATATAAATATTACATATAGTTAGGGTCTTGATATAAACGTTAATGTTTTAAAATCTGTTTTGAAATAACGTTATGGAAGGTACGTTAAATAGATAACGTATGATAAAATGGTGATTAAAACATATTGCTTGACATATTATAACGTTTACTTGCCATAAACGTTGATGAAATTGGCATTGGTAGGTTGTGTGAACACGTTTACTTTGATTATGTAAGTTACGTTACATAATGGGTGGAATAAAGCAAAAATATTCTCGTGAAAATGGTTGTACTTAATTTAATAAGTAGATATTACATTGATGAAAATTGCATTTAATTTAATAGATGGATAATTACATTGATGAAATTGTGGGTTGTTATATCTACTGACCCATATCGCTATTAGTATAAAACAACCAAGCCTTGAAGAAAATAGTTTGTGTTTGTCGCTTTAAGTTATCACAATTTTGTACTGCGTATCCCGTGGAGCTAATAGATTCCAAAAAAAAATTCTGCAACTTTATTTTAATAAATGAAGCAGCTCCAACACTAACAACTGGATATTTGACCTTAAATATAAAACTTAAAAGTTGAAATTAGTAGATGGATATATTGAACAGAACCACACCATTTCAACGGCATGGTTAAAGGCAACAATGGAAAAGTTAGCAGTAGACGAACAAAGGGATTATCAACTTCTATTGGCCTTCTATCTTTCTTAGGGTCTCCAAGATCTATTATGTCAGCTATAGGCTGCCACACAAGAACGAAATATAAATATATAAACATATCAAGACATCTAAAGGTGGGATGCATATACCCAACTTATACATACAGTCTTTTTATCCAACTCTTTAAACTTAAGCCAAATTTTCATGTCCTCCTCGTTCAAAGGAATGCCTTAGGTATCTAGGAGTTCCTTGTTTGGATTAAGCTGAGGTGAATTGCAACCCCCTGAAAGAAAAGTTACAATCTATGTGTTAACTCATAGTAAAGACACAATTAGAAACACTACATACACAGTAACTAACAAAATACATGTCTTTCAATAATATAACGTGTCTACGCACAATCACAATAACACAATACAGGTGGTATATTCGTTTGCTTGTTGGATAAATCAAATCGAAAATAACCAGTTATTCAAGCTCGTGATAATACATGCAGACTTATATTGACCTAGCAACATAGTTATTATTTATCTAGCAAATTTGAATTAACCTAATTCGTGTGCAATAGTAAACCCATATAAAATCTAAAAGCAAAATCATTAAATAAAGAATAGCTTACACAATTTCTTGAGACGTTTTCAACATACCTCTAAACCATCAAAGGAACTTTTGTTGTGACAATTCTCAAAATTATTTTCATCACACGCAAGATCTGGAGAACTGATTGCGTAGGGAAAGGAGCATCATCTTCCAGAGTATCTGCTATAAGAAGATCCTTCCTGCAAGACAAGTACGTCTTAAAGTAAGTATCAAAATGCATAAACAATGGCCTCCAATGATGAAAATTTCCCTATAAAACAAAGCGCCAGTCAAGCAAATTAGACACGTGGAATTTAATTCTTTCTTTCGATAGAGTCACCAGCTCTTCATCACCGTCTTCATATTCAACTTATTTTTATGACACCAAACCTTTAACAGATCCACTTCATATTCATTTAAGCATACCACAAACAGAGGAAAGAGAAATTACATAATACCATAAAGAAAAAAATACGAATAATAAAAATATGTCATAATACCTAAAAAAAATACAACTTCGTATTAGACTCTACACTTTTTGCTGAAAGTTGAAAATTCAGCTTAGCAAAAACAACTAAAGCTGAGATAGTAATTCTCCACACGTAAAGTTATTGAAACAACAATGATCTTTTTCTAAACAACAAAGCAAAATAGTATATGATTACCTGATTCGGTCGCAGATGCATGTATTCTCGATCTTTGAAGATGCGCCAAATTTAGCTGAACCATTTTTTCTACGATTAAGTAAAACTGGGATTTAGATTAGGGTTTTTTTGTTTGAAGCACGTATCTGTGTTTTTAGGGTTTTGTTAATATGGCTACAACTTTTGTAGGGATTATGTTATTATTGAACAATGAGATTTTTTTTACGCATGACATATTTGTTTTTAAATTATTAATCACAACTTGTGAAGTGATCTACTGGTTGAGGTGTTTCCCTGTGGTAGCAGAACCTAGGGTTCGAATCTTACCACTGACATAATTTATAAAATTAATCTAGAATTTCGAAAAATCAAGATGACATGGCATTGTACTAAATTTAAAAACGAATTTTATTATGTCATATACAATTTTGAATTTTTTTTTATTATGTCAAAATAATTTACAAAAAAACATAATGACATGGCAGTCGTGATGACATGGCATTATGACATGGCATAAAATAGTCAAATGTCTCTCTCCTAGTTTATATTATGTAGATATATATATATATATATATTTATATATATATATTTAGTTATATATATATTCCATATATATTTATATGATATATATATAGTTACATATGTTTGTGTGTGTGTATCGTTGGTGTGTGTGGTGTTGTGTGTAGTTTGATACTACGTAAACATTTATTCTTTTATTTCCGGTCTTTGAGTTTTACTCGTTTCTTGTTGGACTCCCTTGAGTTGTTTGGATAGTTGATTCGTTTAGTCATTGAGTCTATTTTTGGAGTATTTCGTGTTGGTGTCGCACTTCGCCCAAGTGCATCAAGTTGTTTTACTTAATTACCACACAACCATGATACCAAAATGTTTTGTAATGAGAAAGAGGTTTTGTAATGAGAAAGAGGTTTTGTAATAAGAAAGTGGTTTGAAATGAGAAGGAGTTTTGTAATGAGAATAAGGGTTTTGTGATAAAAATGAGGATTTGGTAAAAGGACAAAGGATTTTGTATAAGTAAGAACGAATGCTTGTACAATAAGACAACTTTGTACAAAATGTTAATTAAGTGGAAATAAATGTTAGGTCGTGCCGGGTACCGTTGTGCGTTGTGTAGAGATTAAATGGGACAATGTTATGTGCTTATGACTGCTATGTGAATATTATGTGTTACGTGGTTATTGGGTTCGGCTGGGTACGCCTACCTTAGTTTTGTGTTATCATTGGATCGGCGGGGTACGCCTACCCTAGTATCTGTGTGGTTTTTCACCTTAAATATAGCTCCAGCTGGTAGGCTTTAGGTGCGGTATGTCATTCGGGGTTGCGACCCTAAGAGCGGTGGGACACGCTATGATAAGACTAGCGGGGATGCTAGGTCTTGGTACATGATTAGCGGGGATGTTAAGTCATGGGTTTATGATTGATTGCATATATTCACTATCATATAGCACATTTGTCCAACTGTTTGAGATATTGGCACAACAACTAGGTTTAAGGTCAAACCTACGAGCTCACCAACATTATTGTTGACGTTTTCGAGTATCATTTTCAGGAGTGTTGTTAACAAAGGTAAATGAGGAGTATTGGGGACCAAAGATGAATACATTTGAGAGTTATTAAAGGAAAACTGTTTGACTCTTTTTAAGGTTATGAAATCGTAAACTTTTGTAAATAAACTTTTGTAATTTAATGTATAGTATGATCTTGTATCTTGTGCGATGTGAATTATTATGTCGCATTCCTGTGTTTCCGCCACTGACGGGGTGTGACAGATTGGTATCTAGAGCCAAGGTTATAGAGAATGTCGGTTTTTATAAATTACTATGAAATGATGGGGGTAGTTTTCTTAAGCTATGTTAGGGGAAAGGGAAGGAATGTGTGAGTAGTGAGACCACCTGAAAATGATTGACTGTGAATTTATAAGAACACTTGAGAGTGTTAGGATCTAGAGTGTTGTTGATTTCCTAGTGCTTGCCATGATGCCTTAATCGTATTGCATGATGCCCTGGAAGCCTAGGTAGATATGTCGCGGGTAACGATGTTAGTTGAGGATGTGTATTGGGTAGTTATGTTGTGTAGTGCATAATGCCCTGAGAACCTTGGTAGGTATGTTGATTGGTAGCGATGCTGATTAAGGGCGTGCCCTTAGTGGATATGTTAGGGTATGGTATGATGCCCTGAAGTGCTTATTCTGTGTAGAACCATGAGGGTGCTTGTTTGCCGTTCGTGCCTCTTGGTATACTTGATATATATATATATATATATATATATATATATATATATATATATATATATAGGGGAATATATATGTATACGTATATACGGTTACGAACACCTAATTTCGAGTGTTATGTTGGTATCTATGTTTTGGGAGTTTTGATAGTGTGAGTTGTTATGTTTTGGGAGTTTTGTGAATTTTTGGTTGACATGCTTGCTTTGCAAAGCTCTATATGTCGCCATGCATACTCGTACTTTGCTATTGCTTATATACAAGCAAGCCTATACTATTGATTTTTATTTCGGACGCATCCCAACATTGAGTTGTCGGACAACCAACGTCGAATACACTATTTTCGATATAGTATTTTGGTTATACTATTTGGGGATAAGCTATTTGGGTACACAACTGCTTAGTTGTTTCCCTATGCTATTACGTCACGGTTATCACATGTCATGTCTTCCCCACCCTACATATCTTGGTTAGAAAGACTGAATACACTGCATTCTAAACTGATGAATTAGATTTCATCCTTAGTCGCATTACGAACAACTCATAGGTCAGCGTAGTCGCAATTCGAGGTCCTGACATACCATTAGGGTTTAGAAGACTACGAATTGGACAATAGGATTCACGAGAAAGCAATAACTTTTGGTTGAGTTCCCTACGTCAACCGTAGTATCAGCATCCACACTTGTGTTGGTGTTCCGGAGATGGTACCAATTTGGATGACTCAAAATCTTTTCGCCAAAATCTTTTGGCAATTGAAACGTTTCCTTACAAACTTTATGAAGTACAAAAACTTTGAGGTTTCTTATGGTTGATGGTTTTTAATATAAATCGTTTTGAACGCATGTTCGAACGTTAATTTTCTTGAAAGTCAAAGTCCAGATCATATACGAAAAATCGCGTAGTCGATACACAAACTTTTACAAACTTCTTTTCGCATGACTATAGTTTACAAGGATTTCGAACGCTCCAAATCATCGACACCAGATTTTGCCTTTAGAAACTTTATGTTTTAGACTAGCATCAACAACTACACTTCCTAAGCCATAGATACCCATTCGAATGTTTTGAGCGAACCTGGAATTCAGCAAACTTTTCAAAAGCATTAGGTTGTAATAACAACTCAGTACTTAGTTTACTTTTATGACAGTTCTTGTTTGATTGAGTTATGAAGTTAAGTTAGATTCAAAGTTGTTACTTAGCTTAAGGCTTATGATAATTTTCCCAAGGATGAGCTAGCTTACTCTCACCCATATAGCTACTTGATGCATTACCTTAGACGGATAATAGTAGATTCTAATAAAATAGACTAGGTCGATACACTGGACTAGCAGTTTCGTTAGCGAAATTGTTCACCTTGACCTACTAACACCTTATGGATTTTGGTGGTTGACATATGATGATATCTAAGTAAAACCTAGCCGATGATTAACTAGTTATCACCCCATAGGAAGTCAGTTTGATGATTGACTTTGTGTTATGGGAGAACCGAAGGAAACTCTCGTTAGAAAAGTTAAGCGACTTAGATGAGATGAGATTTGTAGTATGAGATTGTAGTATGAGGTTGGTAGTATGAGATTTGTAGTATGAGATTAGTAGTATGAGATTTGTGGTATGAGATTGGTAGTATGAGATTTATGGTATGAGATTGGTAGTATGAGATTTGTAGTATGAGATTGGTAGTATGAGATTGTTTGGGGTTGGTATGATAATTGGTTAGGACTTTTGTACGTCACTAAATGGAGTAGTTTCAGTGACATTAGATATGAATTGTTTATTATCAGTCAGTTGTTGACTCAGATCGAAATTGCAGTCATCATGGTGGTAGGAGGGATTTGTACGAAAATTTGGAAAGTAATGAATGGCAGTATTGTTTTATGGTTAGATAGATGGATACGTTTAGTAGTTGTGGGCATTGTTTCCTATGCATATTCGCGTTATGATTCGTCACTCATGTTAGAGTGGATTTCCATTTTCTATAAGTATAGTGTGCGTAGAATTTTTGTTAACAACCATCTCAGGAGCTCGAAAGGTATTCGAGTTATCCGGTCGGACCGTTCCATTTAAGGGATAAGTAGTTAAGCAGAAACACTATGAGATCACGAGGAGATTTATGATACTAATAGTGAGTCCAATTGAGGACCTGACCTTTTACAAAGTGACAAGATCCTAAGAGCAAGTGTGGCCTTTTAAAAAAAGAGGCAAGGCCTAGAACTGGGAGCCAAGTAGGATTTACTTCGGAGGATCTAGTTGGAAGAGTTTAGATAAATGTTGGTAAGCGAACTGTAAGTGATATTGAAAGAGCGATGCGAGTTGTATCGTGTAAGACATGTATCCCTGTAGGATTAATCACTGATTGAAACGATTAGGAAAGTTGACGCTGTCAAATGTGTTAGGGTTTTGTTTTCACGTCGTGGGCTGGATCATATCCGGGCACCCGACCAAGAACTTGTGATTCAAAGGTTAAGGAGAACCGTTTAACCGAGAGATAGTAGGAAAGACTATCATGTTGTGTGGATTGGATCAGGATGGACCATGAGGAAGTGTAAGGAATAAACCTTAGAATTAAACCTCTAAGGAAATCGAGAGGAAACTCGCTTGAAAGAGACTGAGTCGGTAGAGGACCAGTCTATTATGATTGGAAATGGAATTTTCCGTGTTGTTATGCTTGATGATTTGAGTTGAATATCAGGGAGAAATTCCTTTAAGGGGGTTAGATTGTGATAATCGATAACTTTTTTAGGATCTTAGTATTTTAAAATACTATAATTATGTATTAGAGTCTTTTGATTTTGTCAGTTTTATTAGAAGAAAACTGAAAAGTTAACTTCGGTTGATTGGTTTTGCGTGAAACGGTTACGGTTTAATCGGGTTTTAGGAGAGTCATGAGTTTTTTAAGTGAATCACTTTTGATTCGTTTTTCTGTTTGGAGTGGTTATGAGGTTTTCAGTGCTTTCCGGGAAGTTTTCTCGCGTTTAGCGAAAATCGTCACGCAACACGTACCGGCACGACAGTAAATTTGAAAAAACGTGGTAAATAGTTTTAGGTGAAAATATCAAACTTATTTGATAAGTGATTTCGTAAATTGAGTAACGTTTGTTTAAAACGTAAATCGTCGAGGTGTGAGTTAAGATATTTTCAGGAAACGGGTGTTCTCATGAAATTTAATTAAAGTCCGTAATGGTTGTGAAAGAGAGATTGTTGAGCAAGTCTAATATGAGAATACATATTTTGGAGTTGAGAAACTTTTAAACTTGTGAGAAGGGTTTCGGTTAAATTTTAACTAAACACGTATTTTTAAGTCCCGACACGTCCGTCGATGTTCAAGATAAATTTTGGGAAGTTTAAAATAGGAATATGTCATGTGAATAGTCTAAATTCATGGAAAAATGATTTTGGAGTCAATAAAAAAGGAACTTTTGGGTCACGTTTTAAATCACGAATATTGATCGTTAAGTAACCTGACAAGGGTCGAAAAGCACATAGGATTCCCCTAGAATGCTTGAACGTTTTTGGACCACCAAGGGGACAACAAGGCTTCATTTTAAGGACCTTGTCCACCCTTGGTACCATAGGATGCTTTATTTGATTTCAAAACACACACATTACCATAACATCTAAAAAACATAAATTTCTTGCTCTCTCTCCCCTTGGCTGATTTCGAACAGAAAACACACACCAAACACACTTTTTTTCAAGTTTTGATCAAGAACATGAAGGTCTAAGTCATCCGGGTTGATACCAATAGGCGTGGGTTCATAAAAACAATGTTTGGGTTGTCGACTTCGTGTAAAATCTTTGTTTGAAAACCATATTTTATAAGTCTTCAAAAATCTTAAACTCTTCTAATTTTATATTCCTTATGATGTCTAAATACTAGTTGTACAAGTTGATCGTCGTAAAAATCGAATCTTGAAAACGAAACAAATGATTTATGGGTGTTTGGGTGCGTCGAACTAAAAGAAAAGGGACAAGGATTTGGTCATTTTAATATCGTGGTTGTGTTGGTAAAATAACATGTGGTTAAAAGTGCTTATTTTGGAACTTTGCTTAAAAATAAGCTAGTTTAGGGCTTATTTGATTTTGGGGCTTTGTTTGTGTGATTTCGGCCCAACCGAGAGTGGGAATGAGTTATTGGGCTCGGCCCAATAACCATTGGGCCAATATAGTTATAGCTTATTTGGTTTTGGCTTAAGGCTTATTTGGTTTCAGCTTAAGGCTTATTTTCGGTTTTGGCTTATGGCTTATTTTTGGTTTTGGCTTATGGCTTATATTTGGTTTCGGCTTAAGGCTTATTTTTGGTTTTGGCTTATGGCTTATTTTTGGTTGCGGCTTATATAGAGGCTTATTAAGTTTCGAATTATTTTGACTTATGGCTTATTCGGTTCAACTTATATTTCGGCTTATGGCTTAAATAGGCATAAGTATTGGTTTTGGGCCTAAGTATTGGTTTTGGGATTAATTATTGGTTTTGGATTTCTATTTTGGGCTTCGACCCAATAAAGTAAAACTATTAGTAATTTTATTATAAAGTTAACGGGCTAACTTTAAAACTATAATGGACCTTAAGGCCCAATAAGCGAAAACTAGTGGTTTTATACGTTTAAATTAGATTTTTTAAAAGGTGAAACATGTTCGTGTTAGTGTTGAAAGTCATTGGAGGAAAATACATTTTGTTAAGGTATTTTGAGATATAGAATTTGGCGTTTGGTCGGAAGGTGGTGAGAATTGGGAAAGTGTTTGGAATTGAGAATTTGGAAAAATGTTTAGAATTGAGATTTGAAATATTGTAAAATGTTGAATAAACGAACGAGTCATGCCGAAATTTTGTAAAAATACTACACTTAGGAAATATTGTGGGAAAACTTATTTTGTGACGATTCGGTTAAAGGACGAAATGTGACTTTAATAAACTTTAGGTGTCGAGATTTAACGATCAAACGTGGTTATGATAAAATGACAAGATTTTATAATTACTCTTTTAAGCCGATAAGAAGACGAAAATAATAAAATAATATTATTTTATTTCATGTAGCATATATATATATATATATATATATATATATATGTGTGTGTGTGTGTGTGTGTGTGTGTGTACTTTGACGCTACGAAAATATTTATTCTTTTATTTCCGGTCTTTGTGTTTTACTTGTTTCATGTTGGACTCCCTTGAGTCTTTTGGATAGTTGATTCGTTTAGTCGTTGGGTCTATTTTTGGAGTATTTCGTGTTGGTGTCGCACTTCGACCAAGTGCATCGAGTTGTTTTACTTAATTACCACACAACCATGATACCAAAACGTTTTGTAATGAGAAAGAGGTTTTGTAATGAGAAAGAGGTTTTGTAATAAGAAAGAGGTTTTGAAATGAGAAGGAGTTTTGTAACGAGAATAAACGTTTTGTGATAAAAATGAGGATTTGGTAAAAGGACAAAGGATTTTGTATGAGTAAGAATGAACGTTTGTACAATAAGACAACTTTATACAAAATGTTAATTAAGTGGAAATAAATGTTAGGTCGTGGTCGGGTACTGTTGTGCGTTGTGTAGAGATTTATGGCGCATTGTGTAGAAATTATTGGTGCTTCGTGTAGAGATTATCTGTGCGGTTATTATCATCTATTGAGGTGAGTTCTCGTAGCCCCACTTTTTAAATCTTTTCCGTTGGGGAAAAATGATACTCAAATTTGTTTTGAACTGTGCAAAATGTGGTTTTGTTTTTGGGATAATGTTATGTGCTTATGACTGCTATGTGAATATTATGTGTTATGTGGTTATTTGGATCGACTGGGTACGCCTACCCTAGTTTTGTGTGATCATTGGATCGGCAGGGTACGCCTACCCTAGTATCTGTGTGGTTCTTCGCCCTAAATATAGCTCCAGTTGGTAGGCTTTAGGTGTGGTATGTCATTCGGGGTTGCGACCCTAAGAGCGGCGGGACACGCTATGATAAGACTAGCGGGGATGCTAGGTCTTGGTTCATGATTAGCAGGGATGCTAAGTCATGGGTTTTTGATTGATTACAAATATTCACTGTCATATAGCACATTTGTCTAACTGTTTAAGATATTGGCACAACAACTGGGTTTAAGGTCAAACCTACGAGCTCACTAGTATGTGCTTAATTACACATACCTTTTACGTATAAAAATGAGCCTAAATGACTAAAAACAGACATAAACTGCGAAAAATATATGTGTTTTGCTATTTATGATATGCAGGTAATGGATATTCACTAAAGGACAAAAAATAAGCCAAAACGGACAAAACCGAGCACGAGGATGGAAAGAGCGTGAAAAGTCAAATCAACCATTCAAAAAGTCAAAGTCAAGTCAAAATCAACAAGTCAAAGACAAAGCCGAATACGAATAAATCTTAAATGGGCCAACCCGTACCCATTTAATTGGCCGGGTCAGTCCATTAAGCTTATTATATAAAGCCTTATACCTCTTTTAGGCCCAAAACAAATTACCAAAGCCCAATATGCCAAACTGCCACTTAACAGCCCAACCATATGGTTGTTAAGTCCATTACACCATTGGTCCTATACCACTAACACAATTAGTCCTTATCCTTTTTCACCGTTAGTCCAAGAGGACTAACGGTGCAAACACTTAACAAAATCAAGGGTGACTATTGTTAAAGTCAACCCAGTCAAACCAAATAACAAACCCGCCAAAACTTACTGTACATCTCTCCCACTTTAACCCTGCAACTTACGCAGGGTAAAACTCCACTTACCCAAACCTCTTTTTCCCGCCAAAACCCAAAACCCTACACTTACTATTCCTGTGTCTCTAACAACTCGAACCCTTCTACATACATACAAAGGGTAAAAACCCTTTTACCCAAACCCATCACTTTCCCACTTCAACCCCACTTCATAAACCAACAAATCCACCTTGGCAATCCCCTGATTTTTCATTGGCTGTTGGGGCAAGTTTTCAGGATGAAGGGCTCAGATGGCATTTCTTGGTGAATAAGATAATTTGATGGCTGAGATGAAGCTTTATGTTCTCCTCACAGAAGAAACACAAGCACACCTGTGCATTTCATTTTTTTTATATAAATAGGGCTTATTCACACATAAAAAAAATATATGTAATGTAGGAGTAGAGTAGTCTTGTTTTTAAATTTATTTACAACTTATTTGTTTTTACTTAATGTATTTCTTTTTTTAAGCATTGTAATCTTTTTAAGTTTAATGAAATTCTGTTTTTTGAACTGTCTTAACTCTTTATACTTTTCAGCTTATTCTAGTGTTCTAAATTTTAATCTTATAAACTCTTTAAGCTCTCTTAAACCTAAAAAACTCACTCAAGCTTTCTCAAAAGCTTATTTAAGCTTTTACTATTTCATTATCCACTATCAAAATACCTCAGCTTTTGTTGGATGATAAGCCCAATGTAGATGGGCTTATGGACTTACCAGCTTATCATAAGATAAGCTGGAGCTTGTTGATATAGCTCTAAGAGCCTTAGTATCCTTGTTTTGTGCAAAGGATCAAGTAAGCTTTCATTTTCATTTTTAACTTATTTACTGTTCACTTGCTTATTTACTGCTTATTCTTGCTTATATTACAGCTTATTCTCTGCTTATTGTTGCTTATTTCTGCTTAATATAGCGTAATGTTGCTTACTCTTGCTTGCTTGTTAGTGATCTATTTGTTTTAAGTTTTCAACCTAATAAAAAAAAACTGGCTTATTTTAGCTATTTTTATAGCTTTTACCCAAGCCTATTGTTTTGTGCTTATTTGTGGTTGATTAATGCTTAAATGTCCTCAATTAACTTAATTCATCATCTGTTTGCACAAATCTCAGCTTATTTCAAGCTTGATTAGTTTAAAAGTGGTAAAACAATTTTTAAAGGGGTGTTTGGCACAAGCAGTGGTAACTATGGTTACCACTGCTTGAGCTTGTTTTGGCATTTAAGCTACATAATTCATCAAGCTCTTAACTTAGGTCCTTTGATAAGTTTTAATAAGTTTTTATGGTTCACATTTTAGTTTTAAGGTCTTGTCTATTAAATTTTTAGAAACTGTGTGTTTTTACTTATTCAAACTACTTATTTTTATATTTTACTTATAAGTTGCTTTTAAGGCTTGGAATTTGTTCTAAAATAGTTCATTATGCATAAGAATGAATGAGTCTTAGGCCTGCATTTGACAATTGTGGTTTAGACATAATATGTCCTTTTCTCTAAAAGTTTTTAGTTAAAGTTTCTTATTTAGCTAGTTTTAGAACTTAATTTTAAGTTAGTGTTAGGTTGTTTTAGGTTCTGAATTTGCTTGCACAAGCTCATTAGGATATAGTCTTAATCTGTTTAAGATTAATTCAGATTTTAAACTTCTTTTGCATAGCTTAATTTAGGGCTGCAAAAGCTCATTTAGTCTTTAAAACTCTTAAAAACCTAAAAACATGAAATCTGCTTATTTGTTTTTCTTTCTTTTCAATTTGTTGTTATTGCTTATTACTGATTAAGAATAGCTTATTAAGTAGCATTTAAGGTCTAGATAGCTTTTTGAGTTTAGTAGTAGCTTATTTGAGGTTTTAGAGCTTAATCAGTTTTGCATAAAAACCTTTTTTATAATCTGTGCTTTGGATTTGCTTATTCTGGGTTGATTTCCAGCTGTTTAGAGTTGCTTATTAGGTCTAGAATGAATCTGTTTAGCTTATTTGCTTTTCTTTGTGCTTATTAAGTCCTTAATCCTAGCTTAAAAGTAGGTAAAGTCCTTTAAATGTTCCTTTAAATGTCTGCTGTTTGTTTTGCTTTTTAGTGCTTTTTCAGTTTATTTGTTTGCTTATTTTTTGCTTATTAGGTATAGCTTAGGATTTGTTTCAGCTTATTTGTGTTTCTAGTAGCTTATTTAGTCCAAAAAGCCAAAACAGTTTTAGCTTAAAAGCCACTAAGCTTGTTAAGCTAAACTGTCTGCCTTTGCATAGCTTATTTCTGGCTTATTTTTAAGTTTTGTCGAAAAGTCCCTTTATTAAAATTGTTTATTTTTGCTTATTTTAGCTTTTTCAAAAAGAAGTTTTTAAAAATAAAAATGTTTTTCAAAAAGGATGGCCACAGGTTTCGAACCTGTGACCTCCCCTTTAACACACCAACGATTTAACACAACACTCATCACCATCTGCCCTGGGGTCTTTTTCAAGTTATACCATGCACCATTTAATATTTAAACACTCTTTCAGTTTTAGCTTTAACAGCTTATTTGATTATTTTAACAGCTTATCTGTAGGGTTTATTTTCAGTTTGTATTTTTCTTAGCCTTTAAATAGTTTAAAGTATTTACTGTAATTTTTCTAGAATTTTTAAAATTAGTTTACTATTTTTAATATTTTATTTAGAGTAAAACTGTTTTTAATTCATAATAAATAAAATAAAAGTCAAAAAATATAATTTTTTTTTCTAAAATTTTCTTTTATCATTTAGGACTGTTAAAAATTAAATTTGCATTTTTAGGGTTAAATTTGTAGATTTTAGGTTTTTAAACAACGGGTTTTGATCCCGTTTTCATTTTTCGTGTTTTTAAATTCGTAATTGCTTTCGTTTTAGGTTTAGCTTGCCCTTTAATTGCTTTTTCCTGTAGAATTAGAAAACCAAATCCAAATTTGTGATATTCAAGCATTGTTCCACAAACCGATTCTCGATTCTCAATTCACGCCTCGTCGGGAAATGACCCGGGAAGGTTTTTGGGATTTTACTTTGGTCAAAAGTAATTTTCTTCTTAAAACCGTCTTGGAATACTCTCACTCTTCTATTATTGATTTTGGGTATTTTAGTTATATATTTATATTATATATTATATATACTAAAGGACACAAATCAATTTTTGGCGCCGCTGCCGGGGAGGTCGTGAGACGATTATCGAGTTAAAGTTTGTTGTGCCATGAAGACCCTTCCCCGTGAAGTTATCGATTTCATTTGTGAATATTTTCAAGTAATCAAAAATACCAAAAAAATTAAAAAATAACAAAATCAACCGTTGTGTCACTTGTGATTTCGGCAAACCTTTAGATTACAAACTATAAGAGAGGTATAAGGAGGGTCGATCCTACGAAATTCGACCCAAAAGGAGAAGGTTTTTAAAATGCTTCACACTTACCCGCTCTTCCGCTTCTTTGTGCATTTTCTAAAGAGCTACCGTACACTTGTTCGATTATTGGTTGCCAAATATATTTTTTCTTATGTATTTTTCTATAAATAATCTTCCCTATCCTCTTATTTGTTTAATTCTTGTCTTCTTTACCCTCTTATTCGTTTAATTCTCTGACATGTCTTCATATAACCATCCTAGTTGCTCGTGTTGTGGAGGTCCGTTTAACGGTGGAAACTATTCGAGCTGTAGCAGTGCAGGATCGGTAAATGAGTTTGTCTATGACCCAAATCCTTATTCTTATAATGAAACACCGAACTTCTTCAACCAAACTCCACATTATTCTCCGAGTCAGTATGAGACGTATTCTTGTGAGTTTTGTGGAAACGATGCTCATTATGGTTACGATTGTCCACCTCAAGTCCCGTTTGTCTACAATCAGGACCCGTGTTTCAATCAAAACTTTGATAATTTTCCACAAACTTCACCAAGTTTCCAACAACAATATCTTTGTTGTGAAAACTGCGGGGGTCCTCATGAGACTTTTCAGTGTCAACCGTTGAACCAAAATTTCTATGAACCTAATCATGGCTATAATTCCAATTCTTTCGGTTTTGACCAATCCCAACCCCCACAGTTTCCCGTCATTCATCAACCTCCTCAAGAAACGAGTGTGGAAATTTCGCAAGCTAGAGAAAACCTAATGAAATCTATACAAACCTTTTTAAAGAAGTTTGATCGTATATCTTTTAGAGAAATGCCAAAGGTTTTATTGCTAGCTTGGGAGAATTTTTTTGAAATTAAGCATGCTTGTGGAAAAAAGCATCATCAACCAGAGGATATACAAGATTTGCTTCATAAACTTCTTAAAGATGTGCAAGTTATAAGTGAGGAGCTGGCAGATTATATTAATACTCCGAACTGGAATCGTCCTGCCTTCTACGAAGATGATGACGAGGAGTATACTATTGCAATCACACCCGTCTTACCAACCGAGGAGCCCGATAACTCTCTAAGTATGGGGGACGAGCATCTTAGCACTATTCCGGAAACGGAATCGGACGAATTAATAAAGTCTAGTGTTGAGAACCTTGTCCCAATCCCAAGTGAGTCCGAGGATTTTTCCGATATCGAAAGTGAGTGTGATGTGCCCGTTTGTGATACTTTTACGACTTTCTCAAATCTTCTCTTTGATGCTGACGACGATTTTTCCTCTAGTGACGACGAGTCATTTTCTGATGAGGACGTTCCGAAGGAAATTTATTCGAACCCTCTTTTTGATGAAGAAATCATTTCTACTAAGATAGATCCGCATCACTTTAATGCTGAGTCTGATCTTATAGAATCTTTGCTTAATCAAGATACTTCGATTATTTCTTCTCCTAAGATCGATTCTCTTCTCGAGGAGTTCTCCGGTGAACTCGCTCATATTGATTTAATTCCACCGGGAATTAATGAAGCCGACTTTGATCCTGAGGAAGACATTCGTCTTGTTGAGAGATTGTTGTATGATAATTCATCCCCTCGACCCCCGAAAGAATTTAATTCTGAAAATTCTGATGCTATAATCGAATCTTTCTCTCCATCTCCTATCCCCGTTGAGGATAGTGACTCGCTTATGGAGGAGATCGATTTATTTCTTACTCCGGATGACTCTATGCCACCGGGCATTGAGAATGATGACTATGACTCTGAAGGGGATATCCTTTTCCTTGAAGAATTGCTTAGCAATGATTCCCCTTCACTTCATGAAAATGAGTCATTTCATTTTGATGTTCCATTGACTTCACCTTTTTAATACATATATAAATATATATAATATATAAATATATAATAATAAGTAGAAATATCAATAATAGTAGATAAGTATTCCATGAGGCTTTTAGATGATTCTTACTTTTATCCAAAGCAAAAACCCTAAAAAACATCCCGAGTCGTTTCCCGACGAGGTTTGAATTTGAAAATCAAGGTTACGTTTGAGAATTTATGCTTGAATAATCACAAATTGGATTGGATTTCTATTTCTACAAACAAAATGAAAAAACAAGTAATGGTAACTCTAAAACGAAAGCAATTTAAGTTACAACACGAAAAAACATAAACGGGATTCAAACCCGTTCTTTAAAAAACATAATTCTACAAATTTAACCCTACGAAAGCAAATTTATTTTTCCTAAGTCCTAAATGATAAAAGAAAATTTTAAAATAAAGAATTATATTTTGTTGATTTTTATTTTATTTTATTATGTATTAAAAACTATTTTAATCTAAATTAAATATTAAAAATACTAATCTAAATTATAAAAATCTAAAAAAATAAGGAAAAGTGCATTGAACAGTGCTGGTTCTACGAAAAATAAAATGGTGAACACAACTTATCAAATAAGCTACGAAATAAGCTTAAATAAGTTGTTAGGCAAAAAGGGTTAAAAAGGGTTAAAAGGAAAATGGGGTAGACTTATAAATGAAAAAGACCCCAGGGCAGTTGGTTGTGTGTGGTGTGTGTGAGGTGTTGGCTATAGAAGGGGGAGGTCACAGGTTTGAATCCAGTGGCCTCCTTTTTTGTAAAACATTTTTTTATATTTTCTTTTTGGAAAAGCTAAAATAAGCAAAAATAAACAACATTAATAAAGAGACTTTTATTAAAGCTTAAAAATAAGCCTGAAATAAGCTGAGAAAAGTTGACAGATATGCTAAGTTAAACTAAATGACTAGAGGGTCAAACTGTTTGGCTTTTTGGACTAAATAAGCAACAAGAACAAATAAACAAGCTAAAACAGATGATCTCCTAGCTCTATTAAGCACTTAGGAAAAAAAATAAGCAAATACATTAAGCTAAAAGGCACTGAAAATCTAAAAAAAAGGCCTAAGAGACAGACAAGCATGCTAACTTACTACTTTTAAGCTAAGATAAAAGACAAATAAGCATGGGGATTAAGCTAAAAAGTGAAAACAATGATAGACGTACACCTAGATACACTATAAAGCAGAAAAATTAGCAAATAGGGCTAAAGAATAAGCTAGAAAAGTCCTATGAAAATGGGTCAGTACATATCGACCATAATCAGTATGTACTGATTTGGTTCCCTTTTTTTTGACAAAATGGCTTTTTCAGCCCAAAATTTAAGCTAGTAAAAGCTCTTGATATAACTCAAAAACTACAAAAAGATAAAGCTAGATGTCTAAGGAGCTTATCCTAACAATATCAGACCAAAAAAACATGATTAATCTTATCATTTTCTTGCTGCAGAAAAACTTGACTTTGAACTATTGAAAATGAATGAAAACCCTTAGGCAGTTATAAACTGCAAATCCTAAATAGCAAAAGATACTTAAACTTGTCTTGCTCTAGGGCATTTAAGATCTATAAACAAGCATGAAAATATAACTTAGGTGCACTTAATCTAAATTTAATAATTAAGATGAATCATAAACCTATTTAAAACCACAGATTAAAGCCTTGACTTCTAAAACCTTAAAAATGAATTTTAAACTTTGACAACCTTTTAAAACAGATTATAACACTTTAAATGAACTTGTTAAACTTGGCTTAGTGACCCAAACCAATAAAACCACAGATTTGACCCATCTTGCACCTTATCCCAAACACCCCTTAAAGGACAGATTTTGCAAATTTAAGCTACAACAGATTAAAGGATGCATCAAACAAGATCAAATAAGCACAATAAAGACAGAATAAGCACTTAAAAAGCAAAATAAGCATAAAAATAAGCAGAAATAAGCAAGTGCTTAAAGATAAGCTAAAATTGAGAAAAAGAGAGTGTACCTTATCCCTTGCTTAAAATAGGGATATTACAACCCTAATAAGCTCTAAATTCCTACCCAGCTTATAAATAAGCAATTCTAAATACCCATAAGCTCATCCTTTGCTAGCTTATCATCCAAAAGCTTAAAAATCCAAATTTTAAGTAATGAAACAGTAACTTGCATTACCCTTTTTGAAAACCCTTTTTTGAGTCTAAGATGGTTTTATAAGCTTATAAGAGCTTATAAATGAAACTTGTAGATAGTTAAAACTAAAATGTACAAAAAAGCTTAAGAGGACAAAATTTCATAAATCACAATTTTCATTAAAACATTAAAGGATTACAAGGCTTGAAAGTTGAAATAACATAATTTAAAGACTTAAAAATATAAATTTAAAACATTAAAAAAGTAAATTACACTACTCCTAAGTTAAATTACACTAGATACTTTTACAATGAAGAAATAAGCCTATATGTATCCGAATAAGCTATCACTTGTGCTTGTTATGTTTGTTGTGTGAGGTGCTTCAAAGCCTTCATCTTGGCCCTCCATCTTTCTTACTCACCAAGCCCATAAATCACAGCCATTGATCTTTGTCTTCAAATCATCATCCAATAAGAATTTGAGAGATTGCCAACATGGAATTGGATTTATGTAGGGTGGGGTTTTGTTGGGGGGTTCATTTGGGGTGTGACTATGTTTTGTCATGGTGTAGTGGGAAAAGAAAGTGACAGATGAATAGTGTGGGGTTTTGAGTTTTGTGGGAAATGGGTATAAAAGGGGTGCAGCTTATAAGTTTGTGGTTTTGGTAACTTTGGTCCCTTATCTTGTATAGTGTGATTTCAGGTATGGTCCTTGTGGTGTAGATGTTTGGGAGAGAGGCAACAACAGCCCCTGAAGTCATATATCTCCATTGCAAGAATGGTCCTTTGAGGACTTGTGGTGTAACAAACTTAACAGCCTTATAGCCGGCTCGTTAAGTGGAATGTTTGGGCCATGGATTTAACTGTTTGGGCCTTTTTATATTTAAAGGGTTTTGGGCCAAGTTAAAAATAAAGGGTTTTGGGCCTTTATTTAGACTTTGGGCTTTAAGGCTTATTTAAGCTTTGATATAAATGCTTAATGGGCTGTCCCGGCCCATTAGATGGGTGCGAGAGGGCCCATTAAGTATTTCTTCGGTTTCGGCTTCGGCTTTGACTTAAACTTTTTCACGCTTTTCCATTTCGTGCTCGATTTTGTCGGTTTTTGCTTCGTTTTTGTCCTTTTCTCGGATATCCGTTTCCTGCACAATATAAGTGAAATCATACAAATACAATGTATTTTTGGTACGTTTTTGGTCATTTAAGTCCGTTTTAAAAGGTAAAAGGTATGTGTAATTAAGCACATACCAAAATCCCCCATCTAAACTATTGTCGTGTCCCACAACGCCAATGATATAAGTAAATACTTAAGAAAGCAACAAGAATCTCAATCCCTCCGACAAATTACCTTGAAAGTAGCTAAGTGTTCATACAAGGGGACATTAAGAATCAATAGCTTTTGAAAAGCCCCTTGTTTGACCATTTTATAATATTTAACCCTTATTACCAACATATATTTATCCTTGATTCTTGTTTTTTTTTATTCTTAGCACTAACTAACAAGTTGACTTTTTCGTTATTTTCATAATCTTTTAGGGTCGCGGAATAAAAGCACATCAATCGTTTTTACCATTTTTAAATATTTACATTAACTACCACTAATACTTTTGTATTTTTCTTTTTCTTTTTCTCAACTAACATATTTGACTTTCGTTATTAACTTTTAGGGATCATAGAACAAGAAACATTTCAATCCTAAAATGCTCAAAAAGATAAATTCATCTTTCCCGACTTTTCACTTATTCCAAACCAAGCTTAAAACAAAATCACCGTTAAATATGAGTTAAGATGATAACACTACTCATATTTGTAACTTGTGAACTTTTCACTCCCGACAATTATTATATTAGGTGAATGTGCCATTTTGAATTTCAACCAGGGATCAACGTTTCGCAAAATTCTATGCCTTACGTTCCACCCGAGAATAATGAGTTTGAAGGCGAGATCATCCCATGTAGTGACTTTCGTCTTGGCACATCCCAACCTTGCGGCTAAGTGACCAGGCTTTTGACATCCCACAGAGACTAGTATTGGGACTCACGGACCTTCGGTTTCAAAAACTCTTAGGTTTCCCGTTTATACATATAGCTTATTATAAAATCCACAATGTAATCATGAAATAGTCTTAGTTCAAAAGCATATTTAAATTAAAGAAAAAGAGATTTTTCCTATATTTATTAAATCACATTTATTTCACTTAACATTAATCATGATGCAATCGTAACCCTCGACCTTTTAGAAGGCCGCAACATCGGTTATGAGCCGACAAGATGCAGCAAACTTTTATCGTTCTCGGATTATTATTCTTACTATGGGCTTTCTTTAGAAGGCTGCAACATCGGTTGTGAGCCGGCAAGATGCAGCAAACTTTTATCAGCCCACAGTTTATATTATTACCTTATTCAATTTTATTTTTTTTAACTTTATACCACGATATATAGAGAAGACTTTTTTTGGAAAATTTAAGTATAAATTTGAACTAAGATAAAAATGTTATTGACTACATTTAAAAATTGTTGATTTAAGTTTAATTTTCAAAAAGAGCACGTATTATTAGTCTGGTTAGGAGCTTTTGGGAGAAAAAGCCACAAATTACACTTATGAGCTTGTAAGATTTCCAAATAATCCTTGTTTAGCATCCGAGTCATACTTAACTCTATCATTTTTCGTTCTTCGTAACGATTCGCGAACGCTTAGTCTAAAAGTTAAGGAACAAGCTAGAGCTCAACACGCTCGATTGGGTCAAAATTTATTCTCATTCTACCCAGCAGGAAAGTCAAACATTATGACAAAACATTTATATTGTTTTTGAAAATTTTAAAAAAATTTCATTTTTTTGAAATTTTGGTGATAAAAACGGGATTACGTGAAAACAACGACTGCAGGCACAATCAAATCGATAGATCCCCCCATACTAGAATTAAACATTCAGGCACAATCATTCGATAGTATCCACATACTAGAAACCAAACATTATCCTCAATGTTTTACGAAGGGTTTCTGTGTAAATCTAAGGCCGTTTATTAAGTGTGCTCAAAGATAAATGTTAGTCGATAAGATTAGGATATTGGATTCCCATAATTATGTAAAGGATTAAAGCTCGAGTGAACGAAGGACAAAACCATGAGCACGAGAGGCTTCAACATCCGGGCAATCCTGGACATACAACACAAACCACAAAACACAAGAAAGGAAGAGGCGAGCCTCCTCACAACACACTTATTCATTACTACTATTATAATTATATAAGGATAAGCATGGGTTGCCACCCACGAAGCGCTTTATTTTTGTTAACCGAGTCTTGAGCCTGACTCGATCCCCCATACTTGAGCTGGTCAAGGAGGATAAAAATGGAGATGACGAACACCCAAATTAGGAGTGTTCTCTCCATGAATCAACATCGGGTTTTTACGATGAAAAAGCTTGGAAGCTTTAAAGCTCCGATGTGATAAGAGATGAACTTTGTCCTTATTTTCGGATGAAAATGAAATCAAAGTGTCATTCACTGGACAAAGGGTGGGTTGGGTGGACAAAAGTTTAGGTATAAGAACATAGTGTTCAGAAATATCACCCACCACTTTGGTAGTCAAAAGTCCTGTAACGGGCTCAAAATAAATTCCATTATCCGGCGGTTTCGCAGGAGGGCGAGTGGATGATGGAATGTCAAAATGAAATGACTCATTTTCAGGAAGTGAAGGAGAATCATTGCTAAGCAATTCTTCAAGGAAAAGGATATCCCCTTTAGAGTCATAGTCATCATTCTCAATGCCCGGTGGCATCGAGTCATTCAGAGTAAGAAATAAATCGATCTCCTCCATAAGAGAGTCATTATCCTCAACGGGGATAGGAGATGGAGAGAAAGATTCGATAAAATTTTCCACATTAAGCTCTTCCGAAGGGCGAGGAGATGAGTTGTCATAAAGCAATCTCTTAACTAGATGAATTTCACCCTCCGGATCAAGGTTGTCATTATCAATTCCCGGTGGAATTGATTTGAGAAGAGTGAGTTCACCGGCGAACTCATCAAGAAGAGAATCAATCTTAGAAGAAGAATCAATTGAAGTATTTCGATTCAGCAAAGATTCTATAAGATTGGATTCGGCATCAAAGGAATCAATTCCTGGGGGAATTGAAGTGATACTTTTGAACACCTCATTTTGAATTAGATTCACCTCGGTAGAAATGATTTCTTCATCAAGATCAAAAAGAGGATTAGAGAAAAATTTAAAATTCTCCATTGGAACGTCCTCCTCGGAAAATGACTCATCATCACTTGAGGTACAATCATCATCGATATCGAAGAGAGGGTTAGAGAAAGTAACAAGATGACTCTTGGGAAAATCATCACAAACGGGCAAATCACACTCACCGTCGGAAGCATCCTCGGATAAATCCTCGGACTCACTTGGGGTTAGGTTAAGGTCTTTAACACTAGACTTATTTTCTTCGTCCGATTCCGTTTCTGGAATAGTGTCAAGATGCTCATCCTCCATTATGAGAGAGTTCGTAATTGGAAGGTCGGGCGTGATTGCGGTAGAAAATGTCATGAAATATTCTTGTGTTGCAAAAGAATACTCATCGTCCGATTCCAACTCGGAGTATTTATGTACTCTGCCAACTCCTCGTGAATATTTTGCACATCATCATGAAGTTTACGAAATAACTCTAGAATACCCTCTGGTTGATATTGCTTGTCTTCAAAAGCATGCTCAATTTTAGAAATTGTCTCCCATGCTAGTGATACAACCTTTGGCGTTTCATAAAAAGAAAATCGATTAAACTTTCTTAAGAAAGTTTGCACAGAGTTAATTAGGTTTCTTTTATCTTGCAAAAATTCCAAACTTGTTTCTTCTTGAGGAGGTTGATGAACGACGGAATACTGCATGGGTTGAGTATTAATGTTAGCCGCCCGTTCCTCTGCTAGCAATTCAGCACAAGTTTTCTCACGAATCGGTTGATGAATGACGGGAAATTGTGGGGGTTCAAATTGGTCAAAACCGGAATAATTAGAATCATAACACGGATTAGGTTCGTAATAATTCATCGGTTGACATTGAAAAGTCTCGTGAGGACCCCCACAACCTTCACAACAAGGATATTGTTGTGGAAAACTCGGTGAAGTTTGTGGAAAATAATCAAAGTTTTGATTGAAACACGGGTCATGATTTGTAAAACAAACAGGACTTGAGGTGGACAATCGTAACCATAATGGGAATTCATTCCCACATAACTCTCAAGTGTTTCGCTCTATCATTGGGGTTTTGTGGACGGTGGGTATGAAAAATTAGGAGGATTATCGAAAGAATTTGGATTCGAATCATAAGTGAAAGAATTTACGTTCCTTGAATTGCATAGAAAACAATATCCATCTCGAAGATCATTAACACACCGCTCGCAAGTACACCATTGACAAGGTGTGGACCATATAAACGGTTATACACACCTACGCAGCGGACAAATGTCAACTAAAGAATTAAATGATAATGTAGGGTTAGAAGAGGAATCATATGTTTAGAAGAAAAAGATGATTCTTTTTGGGTTCTTTAAGCTTTTAAAACAACATATTTTATTAAGGACAAAATGAGATCGAATACTTAAACCAATACATCAAACTTGTTTCCGTAGCTCTCTAAAATGAAAAACGCACAAAGGAGCAAAGGTGCGGAAAAGCGCGAAGCTATAAAAACCTTCTCCTTTGGGTCGTAGTTCATCGGAAACAACCCTCCTTATACCCTTTATAGTTTGTTAATCTAATCAGGTGAGCCAGCTTACAAGTGACACAAGAAGACAAGATTTAATCTTTTGGTTCGGAATTCTCAAATACTTTAAGAAAATGTATTTATGATTTATTTGTTAATATATCACAAAAATCGAGAAAATAAAATATTTTTGTATTTTTATATTTTTATAACAAGAAAATAACTTCATGAGGAAGGGTCTTCAAGGCACAACAAAGTTCAACTCGATAATCGTAAATACCTCCCCGGCAGCGGTGCCAAAAATTGACTTCACCTTTTTAATACATATATAAATATATATAATATATAAATATATAATAATAAGGAGAAATATCAATAATAGTAGATAAGTATTCCGTGAGGCTTTTAGACGATTCTTACTTTTATCCAAAGCAAAAACCCTAAAAAAACATCCCGGGTCGTTTCTCGTCGAGGCGTGAATTTGAAAATCAAGGTTACGTTTGAGAATTTATGCTTGAATAATCACAAATTGGATTGGATTTCTATTTCTACAAACAAAATGCAAAAACAAGTAAAGGTAACCCTAAAACGAAAGCAATTTAAGTTACAACACGAAAAAACGTAAACGGGATTCAAACCCGTTCTTTAAAAAAAATTATACAAATTTAACCCTACGAAAGCAAATTTATTTTTCCTAAGTACTAAATGATAAAAGAAAATTTAAAAAAATATATATATTTTTTTGATTTTGATTTTAATTTATTATGTATTAAAAACTAATTTAATCTAAATTAAATATTAAAAATACTAATCTAAATCATAAAAATCTGAAAAAATCAGGAAAAGTGCATTGAACAGTGCTGGTTCTATGAAAAATAAAATGGTGAACACAGCTTATCAAATAAGCTATGAAATAAGCTTAAATAAGCTGTTAGGCAAAAAGGGCTAAAAAGGGTTAAAAGGAAAATGGGGTAGACTTATAAATGAAAAAGACCCCAGGGCGGTTGGTTGTGTGTGGTGTGTGTGAGGTGTTGGCTATAGAAGGGGGAGGTTGCAGGTTCGAACCCTATGGCCTCCCTTTTTGTAAAACATTTTTTTTATATTTACTTTTTGGAAAAGCTAAAATAAGCAAAAATAAACAACATTAATAAAGAGACTTTTATTAAAGCTTAAAAATAAGCCAAAAATAAGCTGAGAAAAGTTGACAGATATGCTAAGTTAAATAAATGATAAAGGTTCAAATCTGTTTGGCTTTGTGGACTTAATAAGCAACAAGAACAAGTAAACAAGCTAAAACAGATGATCACCTAGCTCTATTAAGCACTTGGAAACAAAAATAAGCAAATACATTAAGCTAAAAGGCACTAAAAATCAAAAAAAACCATAAGAGATAGACAAGATGCTAAATCTTATACTTTTAGATAAGTAGAAAAGACTATATAAAGCAATGGGGGGATTAGCTAAAAGTGAAAACAAATGAAGTCTTATCACCTGGGTGGGGGGGGAATACACTAATAAGCAAAAATTAAGTAAATAGGGCTAAAGAATATGCTAGAAAAGTCCTATGAAAATGGGTCAATACATACTGACCATAATCAGTATGTACTGATTTGGTTCCCCTTTTTTTTTGACAAAATGGCTTTTTCAGCCCAAAATTTAAGCTAGTAAAAGCTCTTGATATAACTCAAAAACTACAAAAAGATAAAGCTAGATGTTTAAGGAGCTTATCCTAACAATATCAGACCATAAAACATGATTAATCTTATCTAATTTTGCTGCAGAAAACTTGACTTTGAACTTTTGAAAATGACTAGAAAACTTAGGCAGTATTAAACTTAAATCACAAATAGCAAAAGATAACTTATTACTATTCTCTTGCTGTTACTGCATTTAAGAGTTCAAGCAGTATAGCAAGCATGAAAATGAAACTTAGGTGACTTAATTCTCAATCTGAATAATTAAGCTAAATCTTAAACCGATAAACCACAGATTTAAGCCATGACTACTTAAAACCTTAAAAATGAATTTTAAACTTTGACAACCTTTTAAAATAGATTATAACACTTTAAATGAACTTGTTAAACTTGGCTTAGTGACCTAAACCAATAAAACTATAGATTTGACCCATTTTGCACCTTATCCCAAACACCCCTTAAAGGACAGATTATGCAAATTTAAGCTACAATAGATTAAAGGATGCATCAAACAAGATTAAATAAGCATAATAAAGACAGAATAAGCACTTAAAAAGAAGAATAAGCACCTAAAAAGCAGACTAAGCATAAAAATAAGCAGAAATAAGCAAGTTCTTAAAAATAAGCTAAAATTGAGAAAAAGAGAGTGTACCTTATCCCTTGCTCAAAACAGGGATAATACAACCCTAATAAGCTCTACAGTCCTACCCAGCTTATAAATAAGCAATTCTAAATACCCATAAGCTTATCCTTTGCTAGCTTATCATCCAAAAGCTTAAGAATCCAAATTTTAAGTAATGAAACAGTAACTTGCATTACCCTTCTTGAAAACCCTTTTTAAGTCTAAGATGGTTTTATAATTATCAGAGCTGTTAGGAATAAATCTTCTTGTGACTTAATACTGCCAACAGTACTAAAGGAGTTAGTACTGTCAGCATAAAGTTAGTACTGCCAAGGAAACTTAATACTGCCAAGTGAAGAAGTTTGTACTGCTATTGGTCAAAGTGATGATATGTAGATAAGATTCGCATGGGGCATTTAGGGTTTATTTAGTTTGGATTGTAACTGTTCCTTATAGATAGGGGCATATTAATTATATAATGACTCCTTATTTTTCTATTAAGGAGATCACTAGTGTAGTGATAGTTAGAACTTTAAGTGGATACACTTAGAGAGTATTTGGCAAAATAAGCTTCATGGTTGTGTAAACCTCTGTTCTTATGAGGATGTCTCGTAGGTTTTATTATGGGAGCAGGGATGGGAGGGTTTTTTGGGTGTGAGGATCGTTAATGGTGCAATTCTATAAATGGCGCTGTGTATCAAGTGTAATAGGCGGGCTCTAGTGGGTTGTTTACTGGGGCGTGGTTAGGTATGGTCGTGGTCTGTGGGATGCGGGGGGTTGGGTAGGTTTTGGGTGGCGATATGGTGAGGGTGGGGGAGTGTGCCTTATGTTGGTTGTTTTGGAGGGGTGGGGTAGGGGTTGCATACGGGAACGGTGCGGGTGTTTGCGGGGAGTAGGTGGGGCTGATGGTTTGGTGATGGTATGGGTCGGGATGAAGGGGCTTTTTGGGTGATGGTGTGGGTTAGGGTTGTGCGGGGCGTTGGTCGGAAGGTTGGTTCAGGGTCGTATTTTCTATGGGGCCGCTGCAGGCTTTGGATTGGTGTTGTGGTATGATTGGGGAGGGGGGTTGGATGTGGTGAAAGCTACTGTTGGGGCTGATATGGCATACGGAAGTAGTGTAGTTATTGATTTGAGGTGGCCAGCAAGGATGTTATATACATAATTGTGGTTGATGACGTGGGGGAGTAGGGAGATGTGGGGTTGGAGTTTTTTGTAGGAGGTTTCCGCGAGAGTGTCGGTAGTGTTGTGGTGAATGGGTGAGAGCGGTTGGATGCGGGTAGCAGATTGTATTTATATTTGTTGTGTTATAGTGATTGTTCACGAGGAGGTTGTTGTCCGTGGTGTCGAGAGGGGGATGTGGGGTGTGGGGTGAGTTTGGGAGGGTAGGGGTCCGAGTCGGTGTAGGATGTTGGGTAGTGTAGGACCTAGGCATATGGTGATATGGTGTTGGTGTGTTGTGTCGTCAGTTTTTGTGAGGTATGTTGGGGGGTATGTGTAGGGGATGGTTTGCGATAGGTATGAGTATCTTAGTTTTTTGTTGACTAAGACGGGTTGATTAGAATAGTTCTCTCGTGGAGGTTAGAGTCTGTTTAGCGTATTAACGTGGGTGGTTGGGTTTGTGTTGGTGTGGTTGATTTGGGAGTGGTCGTGGGGGATGGGTGTGTGGAGGGTAGGGGGGGGTTTTTGGGTCATTATCCTGTTTCTGTTGTGTTGTTGTCTTTGTTGGATTGTGGGGTGTGGTGGGGTTGGGAATGGGGGGTGTACGTTTGGTGGATGGGGGGGTACTAGTGTTGGGGTGGTTGTGGTGTTAGGGGTGGGCTGGGTGGGGCATTGTGTGGGTGGTAAGTGGGGTTGAGGGGGGTGGGGGAAGGAGTGGTGGGTGGGGGGTTAGAGATTAAAGTGTGGGGTGGGTGGTGCTTGGCTTGTGGTTGTTGTGGGGTGGGTGGAGGTGGGTGCTTGTGGGTGATTTCGTGGCTGCGGGTATTTGTGTGGGTTGGGCGGGGTGGTGTTCCGATTTGGTGTGGATTGGTATGGGTGGGGGCGGTAGTTCGGGGTAGGGCAGGGTACTGGAGTCTGGTTAGGGTCTGGGCGCGCGGTGTGAGGACAGTGGGGGGTGGTTGGGGGGGGTGTTGGAGCCCCCCTGTAGGGGCTTGGTGGAGGTCGGGTGGGATGGGGGATGGGGTTGAGGGGGTAGTTGGTGTCGTTTCAGTTTCGGGGTTGGCTTGTGGCTGGGTAGGTTCGATAGTGGGGTGATTTTCTGGGGTATATGTTGGTAGGGGTTTTGGGGCGTTCTGGTTACGTTAGTGGGAGGTGTGCAGTATGGAATTAGGTATGGGCTAGATAGTAGTTTTAGAGTGTGTACTTCAGTGATAGTTGCCTCTATTTTTAGTTCTGATTTTATGTTTTAGTTGGACTTTATCACTTAGTAATCTATAGTTTCTAGTGCTAAGTTTTTAGCATTTTCAGTTTTTATTAGTTAAGTTTTACCTATTTTTTTTAGTTTTTTATAGTAGTGGTTTTATAGTCTTGAATATAATTTTTTTTTGTTGTTCACCTTAGTAGACTATAGTTTTTTATTATATTTATTATGTGTATATGTTATTATATGTGTTTACTATATATATTAATCTATATTTATAGATATACTATATATATATATATATAATTACAACTTATACAAAGTGTCACCACTTGTACACACAGTTTAGAATAGAGCAATGAAGTATACCACCTGATAGTCTGTAATAGTGGTTTGGACACAACGCACAGCGTCAGTGACTGGCGGAGTGAGAGCATCGTGTGACACGACTGTTGACAAATATGTTTCCAAAATCAAGTTGTAGTTCTCCAAGTTTTTTGAAATACTAAAGTCTTAGTTCGTCTACATGCTCGAAGATCTGATTACCTCATTCTTTAAAGACGCAGACCTAAGTAAGGGTTATTCTGTAGTCGGAGATATAAGATATTTGGGGTTGTCATACTTCATAATACTGCAATCATATATGGTTACCTTTTTGTGAAAGGAGTTGTTTAAGTCCTATTAGTGATTGTAAAGTATTATTTGAAGCGGATTAGGTAGTTTTTGTTTATTATTTGGAGTGATTTTATTTGTATTTATTTACAAATGGGTTGTGTAATCGTGTATAGTTCTTATAATTTTTTGTTTTTAATAATAGTTTCTTATAGGTAAATGTTTACGCTTTTGTTTTTAAGCGTAGATGTAGTGGAAGTTATTATTACTTAATGCAGGTAGTAGAGAGCTGTGTAGTGTAGTATGGTATTATTGGGTATTATTTACTTCTTCGAGGTTTGTTGTTGCTGGTTGAAGCCTGGGAGGCTGTAGTAATTATTAGAGTTTTCAGTTCTATATTTTTAGTATTCATACTAGTAATTTAAATTGATTTGATTGCATGCAATGTTCTATGTTCTCTTCTAGTAGATGAGTTACGGAATAGATAATTTGCCAGTAGTTGTAGGTTTAAGGGGAAGTAGGTATTTGGTATCAGTTGTTGAAAAGAGTATAAATGTAGTTAGTGAGTAAAGTTTTAATTTACGTAGTATTTATTTAGATTTCCCTATTCGTAATAAGAAATTTTTCCTGGGGTAGATGAATACATATGCGTTTGAGTAGCAGAAAGAATCAGATGGGTTAATCTTAGGAAAAAATTATATAATTATTTTTTATTGGTGATAGTGTTTTACTTTAGTCTTAGTTAGGTGTAGTTAGTTAGTTTTTAATGTATTTGCTTTTTATGTCATTTGATTCTCTCGTCAATCTGCTAGGTGAAGTGAGTAATCACAGAATGTGAGTAGTTTTACGTTGAAGTTTTTTTAGTTTTAGTCAGTTAAAGTGACAAACTACTCGAGTTCGGAGTATTATTATGTAAGATTTGATAAAAGTTGTTTGATTTCTTGTGTGTGAGTTAATTAGTGAAACGTATTTACTGGTTTTAAGGTATATCGTAGGTTAGGGAGTTTAATGTTCTTAGTTTAGTCATTAACAAGTTAATATAGTCTAGTCGGTTATCTGAGTTTAGTTAAGAGTAAGTTTTATAGTTGTTCTTAGTTTTAGAGTTATGGGAGATAGTTGTTGAGTAGGTTCAGTTGATAGGTCGAAGTTCTTGAGTTGTTAAATCTATTTTTAATTTTGCATGTTTAGTTTCCTATAGGTAATAATTTGGTTTAGTGTTTTGTTGAATCATAAGGTATTGAGTTTAGCAGTTAGTTTAATTTGTTTCTTTTACTAGTTTAGTTTATGTAGTCTTAGTAAAAGTGCTGCAAATAATAACGATTTGATAGTGCCTCAAATTTCATCTCTTTAAGTTTAAAAAGAGAATCAGAGGTCAGACAAGATAGTGTCCCTGAAATGTGATACAAGCTTGTCGCCTATCACGACTTTTATTTAAAAAATGAGTTGTCCATTAGATTTTATGAGTGGTACATTGTTTACTACAGTGTGCCTTCATTCTATTGGATATTCCGCGTTCGTCCCATCCAAAACTATGACCTTTGTCAGCATACCTTTAAACTGTGAGAAAAGACATGCTTAACGAGGTCAACATTAAAAGTTGGTGATAATTATGGTTTAGATGCATGTATGTAATCCAGGACGCATAGGACTCTTTCCCCGCGATGTATATTGAAGAGTCAGATGTTCAGAGTCACACAATTAGATGTAGTTACGCGTTTACCTAGTCGATGGATCACGAAGCTCGACATATATGAATACATTACTAGTGTTACAATATGTGTCCTACGTATTGCCCGTGATGTGTTCAGACCTGTTACACATCTAACCATCTCGACATGCTTATCAGTTCGTTCACTGTGATATGGCTAGATCACATCCTCGATACGAGGAGGGTACTACTAGTTACAATGTGATCTCTATTCTTATAACACTCCGCTGACTTCCAAACAAAAAAAATAAATGTGTTCGTGATGTTCATAGGGTATTGTGTTGCTTCTACGCTACTTGTAGATGGCTAAACACATTAATCATGGATAATATGTAGTCAATCTGCTCCAATCTGTGTAACTTAACAAAGCATGTTTCTCTACCCCATGAACTATGTTAATCAATAATGGAAAAAAACACGGGGTAGAACTCACCTTGATCGACTGATCAAGATCAAATAAACCGGAAGTTAATTCGAACGTGAATAGTCTCAGTCACACTAGAATATTCGTTACCGCTAGACGTCTTATGATATTATGGTAGCCCAAGTCGGGATAGCACAATATGCACGCGTCTCGTCTTTTGTTTTCTTATGTCGTGGGATAATCTAGTCCCTCACCCGAACACAAACACCAAGCCAAACGCTCGAACCTAACCCATAAAGTTTTGTCAATAATCAAACTCAGTACTCATCGTGTGTCTTGTAGTCCGGTTACAAACTAGCGTAGTTACAACCTGCAGTAGCAAACACTTCCTTTGACCTTGCTTGGTTTCGAATCCCTCATAGTCGTGTAACCCCATAATGGACTCGCTTTGTTTGGAAGAAAATATTCCAATTCATATAAAAACCTTGATGTATATCCAATTTTTAATACATGGAGGGATTATAATTTATGATTTCCTAGTCGCCCATATTGGTGTGTAGAATATCAAATAACACCAAAGAGTGGTGTGGGTAGTATACAGTACGTGTAAGGCCACAAGGAGAAAAGGAAGGAGAAACAAAGCTCAAAACTTGTTTTCCTCCTTGTCTTAATCATTAGTTTGTGTGATACGTGTGTGTTGTTGTTATAAGATCTGCTAAAATGTTCGATAAGTAGAATGTAGAATGTGTGTTGTTGTGTGGTGAAGCTTCGGCAGGAACCACAAGACTCAAAAAGAAAGATGAGACTAGTTGAAATGGTAACTTGTGTATATTATTGGTAAATATCTCCTAAATATCTTATAAAATATCTAATAAATTATCTAAGAAATTATCTAATAAATATACTGTAATGAAGAATATCTAATAAGTTTATTGTTTTTATAATATATCTTTGCATGTGTAAGATATCTCTCTGTGTATAATTCTTGTTAATTAAACGCTACGAGCATTAAACACGTAAGTGTACCGACTCAAGGGTTGAGGAACAAAGATGACACGGTGATCAACTTAAAAATGATATTGTACGGATCGATTAGATAATAGCGAAGATAAATGTTTCGTTAAATTGATTGTACGAATGCTCAGAGTGATATCGATAACTGAGAAGATAGGCGTTTCAATAGTGTTGACTCGCGAAACTAGTGCAAAGTATGATGTAAATATTAGTTCAATCTTCTTCTCCAAAGGTTTCTTCTCATAATAAATATAGAGTTGTGTGCATAGAAAAGAATTTCATTTATTAGCTGGAGCATAATAAGAGAATAATTTGAAATTTGTCGAAGATCATTCTCGGAAACTCGTAAAAATAATATTTAGACATCCTTGGCACGCAATCGTCGTACAATAGATTGATCGAAAAGTACATAGGTGTGGTTGTATATTCTTTGTCGCATCATCACTTGAAGAGGTTACGTTGAATCCATTCATCTTGAGAACATGGCTTAGTATCTTTAAGAGATGGGAGGATCAGCAGTCTAGAGTATTTTGGTAGCTCGCGTGTAAATGATTGAGGTTTATTCTGCCAGGTTAAGCCTAATCTTCTCATTCTAGCTTTTACCGGGCATCATCACATGCTTGTCGTACCTTGCATTTCATTTAGACCTGATTTCGTAAAACTGGCTTAATATTCTGATGACATTTGTTGTGCATCAATGCAAAAAGCTAAATTTTGTGTCCACTGCGCTAGACATATATTAGTTATTCTTCTCACTAAAACTGGTCATGCTGGTTCTCTTTATACTAATCCTAGTTCTACGTATAGTGTATCTCGAACAAATGCTTTACTATTGGTGTGAGTTACTAGCCAGTAACAAAATGATCCGAGATCATCAGCTTAACCATCAAACTTGCCTAAGTAATTTTATGGATATTGAGAATTGTAAAAGGACACTCAATGGTCTCATGAATCCAAAAGCTGGTTTTCTACAAAGGAAATTAGAGTTTCATTAAGGGGTCTTGTTATGAGGCCTTAGTTAATAATTCCCTTATTTTTGCAAGATTATCTATAAGTCCAGGTATTGTGCTACTTCTAAAGGCCGCCAAGTAAATGTAGTAGGTAGCTATAGATAGACTATGTGTAGAGCTCTGTGAAAATCTAATATGATCGATACTCGGAGTTAGAATGGTATACGAACAATATTGTGTGCTGTCCGTCCCTGAGATGTAGAGTGTTCTCTATTAGCAATATAGTGAGTGTCCTGCTCCGCAGAGCGCATCTATCCTTTGATTGTGGACGGAGTTTAGCTACGAGATAGATAGTTGCAAGTACATGTACTTAGAATGACAGGGTATCTTTAGTTGTGGTGAGCCTGTGTGTACACCCAGCTAAGCACCTGCATTGTGATGCTGCCTGTGTCCCCGTAATTACGTTGAATAGTTATTCTTAGTATTGTACTGTCGGCTCCTGAGTGTGCACGTGTAACACCTACTTACCCCACCCGACTAACCCTTTTGAACTTGTGAGGCATCGCCAGATTGCGCTATGCCAACGCATCTGTCCCCCCCCTCTATCATCGCGCCTACGCTCGCTTATCGCAACAACTGGCCTACCACTATAACGTTCAGTCTGCATCACTGCCCTAGTAGCTAGAAAGAAAAACCCTATCCAACCTACTGTAAAGCATCTTGTGACAACTAGGCAATACATCTTTTTTTTAAGGCTTTTTACAAATGTTGGAAACCAAAACAAATCCATGTGCAACATTTGTATAGGTTGGCTGATTGATACTTACAATTTTGGAGATTACAAGAAGATCTATGTGCTTTCCCTTTTTTGATAAGAAACACAGGTTTGTTGATTGTTTTAAAAAAAAGTTTTGAAGGGTAAAAACTTTACAAGATTTTCCCTTAACCAGTTTATTCATTGGTTTTGAAATTTATGTGTCCAAAGCCTCCTATGCAATAGTTTGATCATCAGGATGTGGGCTTTTGCAAAGAGATAAGTTAGACCTCCTTTAGGAACAATATTCTTTAAATCAACACTATACATGTTGTTCTTTCTAGGAACTTTAAGTAAAACTTGACTTTCATCAGTTAACTTAAAGTTTGGAGATAAAATAATACATTCAGTGTCATTAAAGAGAACACTATTGTTTTTGTCACACATTTGTGAGACACTAAAGAGGTCAAACTTTAACTCTTGTACAAAATAAACATTCTCAAAATCTAAATTACTAGTTTTGATTGTACCTTTGCTTGTGTTTTTCCCTCCTTTGGGGTTACCTCCAAAGGCAACATATCCTCCATCAATCTCTTCATTGTCTGTAAGATAGGACATGTTCCCTGTCATGTTCCTTGAGCATCCACTATTAAATCAACTCTGATCCTGTAAAATCCATTTTGTGGACCGTGCCCTGCACTTTTAGATAAGAAAATCAGCTTATTTTGGGGACCCAAGCCATCACTGACTTGGATCTGCCTTGTGCATCAACATAATCAAACTTTTTTAGGGTGATTGATGCACTGTTGTGTTTAGAAACATGGTCTAAAACTTTAGTCTTTGGTTTCCAAACCCAACAAGCTGAGGCCTTAACAGCATTAACATTATTTCCCTTAACAGCATTAACTACTGCTTTTGGCCTAGCAGTATTAACATTTTTATCCTTAACAGTATTAACCCTCTGATTAAAATTACTGTTTTTAGTTGTTGTTTTGTTGTTAATGGGCCTTCTAACAGTTGAATGTGCTTTATTAAAAACATTTGTCATTGGTCTTGCACTATTCACTGTTGTTTTGGGTTGAGCAGTATTAACTGGTCTAGCAGTAGTAAGTGATACTAGGCCAGACCTCATTAATACTGCTTTTGGAACCATGTTCCTTTTAGGACTGGGGTGAGTCATTCTAGAAAAATTCTGGTGATTCACCCTTTGAGTATAGTTCCACACTGGTTTTACCATCTTTTTATTATTAAACTGTCTCTGATGGTTATTACAATCATACTGCAGGTGATCAAAACTTCCACACACATAGCAAGCTTTGTTAATCATCTCAAAATTACTTCCTAGTTTTTGAGACATCATATTATTCCAGTTTCTTTGGTTTCCTCTAGGACTATGTGTGTTCAGCCTATTTTGATTACCTTGTTTAACAGTTGTTTTCCTAGGAGATTTTACTTGCTCTTTAGATTTAACAAACTCTATTTTAGCAAAACTAGGTTTAACAGTTTTCTTTTCAATCTTAGCCTGAGGCACATCTTCTTCCTCACTATCAGACACCCAATCCTTAATAATTGGAGCACTATTATTCTTCCTAACTTCCTTAGGCTTGTCTACACTAGTCTTAGCTTCACTAGTCTCAACTACATGCTTCTTAGTTGTAGGCTCACTAACTATAGGCTCATTCATAAACTCTTCTAGTCCAGAGAATGACAAATCAGGTTTTGGAGGCATAAAGTTTCCTGTATAGGGAGGTGGAACAACATTATACCCTAAACTTGTTTTGCACTTATCAACTATCTGACAGTCTATTAGTTTGCTTAAGCTATTAGATGAATTCTCAAAATTTTCTACTGTTAGCTGAATTTCATCTTTTTGTTTTTGAGCCAGATCTAACTTCCTCTTAAGCTCTGTAATGGCTACTTCTCTTAAATGAATCTCACGTTTTATGACCTTGATATCTTCCTCATAAACATACTTATTTTTCTTATAAACTAGAAGTGTTGCTTCTACAGACTCTAAACCTGTTTTATAAGTAATAGAATTTAACTTAGATGTCCTTAAGTCTTTTAATAGTTGTTCATTTTGTTCTTTAAGAATTTTAACATTTTCCAAACAAGATGATGAACAGTTTGAATCAGTAGATACCTCAGAGTTAGAACTTGAAGAAGAGTAAGCCATTAGTGCAAAGTTAGTTGGACCTTCTTCTGCTTGATCACTCTAATCATAACCAGTACCATCACAAGACATCAAAGCATTTAAAGTAGTTGTCTCTACTGGCACAACCCTTCTTGTGTTCTCTCTATTCCTGTTTTCTTGGTTCTTAGGAGCCCTGTACTTTCTTGCAAAGTGTCCCCTTTTGTGGCAGTTGTAACACTTCACCTTGGACTTATCAAACCCAATGGTCTCATTACCATTAACTGTAAGCTTTCTTCTAGTGTTCTTTAAGAATCTCCTTGCCATCATTGTTAGCATAGCCATCTGCCACCTTAAGTCCATCTCTTCTAAATCATTAGGATTAATTTATTGCAAGTCCTCATTGTCAAGTTGTGGACTATTTTGATGACTTGCAAAGAAAGCATAGATGACAGCATCACTCAAGTTTTCAAATGTTGTTGAGTTAACAGCAGTAGCTTGAGTGCTAGAAGTTGTAGCACCATGAGCAGTATTAACTGCTCCATTTGTACTGCTGGTGCTTTACTTAATGGTGCTGTTGTGGGACACAAAGGTACGATTTGTATGTTTGTGCTAGAGCTTCAATGTCCTTTCGAACTCTCGGTTCATAGATCTTTAGGTTGTTGTAAAGATCATCCAGGCTTAATGTATCTATCTCAGGCTTGTTCCTCCACACAATGGTATGTGTGTTCCATTCTGGTGATACACTTCTTAAGAATTTCTAATGCACATCTTCTTGTGAGATACTTTCACCATGAATCTCTAACTGATTGATAAGCTTTTGAAGCCTATCAAAGGTTTGATCTAACACCTCTGAGCTAGATGTAGTAAAATTTTCACACTGCTACTTTAGAAGATTCCTCTAAGTCTTTTTAGTAGCAGCATTTCCTCCAAACCTCTTTTCAATAGCTTGCAGCAATGACTTGGCATCTTTGATGGAGTTAAACTTCAATAGATGTTCATTAGGGATGCCTATCAATAAATTGCTTATTGCCTTCAACTCTAACCTCCTTTGTGCCTTTTCTTCAGCAGTTGTAGGAGCAATTGTAGTCTCAACACCTTCAACAACTTTTGTTATTAGAGGTGCATTACCATTCTCTATGACTTCCCATAGAGAATAATCAATCATCTGGATGTACTGTTCCATCCTCATCCTCCAAAACTCATACTCACCTGGTTTGAGCATAGGCACTTTTGATGCAACCACCATATGTGCTAAGTCTTGATCCATATCTTTATAACAAATAGAGCTTGTGTGTAAAAGCAATTTCTTCTTATTCAAAGCTTCTCAACAAGCTCTGATACCACTTGTTGATACCACTCGAATAGATCTTGAATTCCTTAGCTTGTGTAAGGTTTAGTTATGCAAGATAAATCCTACACAACTATGATAGAAACTTTGTAAAATATATCAAAGATTAAGCGGAATCTAATCTTTGATCAATAAGAAGAATATGCAATCGAGAATAGTAATTCTAATGAAACACAAATTAACAAAACAAAGCTTTAATATATAATACGAATACTTTAACTAGTAGTATTAGGGTTACAAAACCTTGAAGATATATCGATATCAATACAAAAGATTTCTAGATATTTGTGCTTTTTGTGATGTCAAAACTCTATGCTCTAGGAACTTCCTTTTATTACCACAAAGGAGTCTTAGTCGTTTTACAATATATTCCTAAAACTTTAGTTTATTCTCTATGATCTATTCTTTAAATAACTAATACTTATCTCGTAAGTAATCTTATCTCTAATCAATTTTATCATTTCTTTATCTTTATCCATTCTCTATCTGACAGTAGCAAACTCTTTCAGCAGTCTTATTCTTTGAGCAGTTGTAACTTTTTGTACTAGCAACATAACTCTGAACACCAGCACGTAGTAACTTATTACACCAGCGCATTAACTGTGTACAAGCAGTAGTAACTACTTAGAATTTTCTTTAATCTACGTAAATGTTATCGATTTTTAGAAGACATGCCATTATTACCTCTTTTTATATTTTTCATATTTTTTAATTTTTTCTTTGGTTTTAAGTATTTTATATTTTTGTATTTTGTTTTTATAAAAGGTTTTTGAAAATGAAAAATCTTTTTGGTTTTTCTAGTTTTGAATATATACATATGATACACAGGATATCGTACCATCACTATTCTTCAGCTTCATCTGCCAACTGTTTCAGTGTCTCAGGCGTAAAACTTCGCATTCCTAGCTTGTTGATCAGAAATTCAATTCTTTCTCTACATAAGGCTTTAGTGAAGATGTCCGCTGGTGGATACTCCGTGTTGACAAAGTAAAGCTCTACTACTCCATTCTTCACTTGCTCTTTGATGAAGTGAAATCTGATGTCAATATGCTTTGATCGAGAATGTTGAACATTGTTGCAGCATAAGGCAATAACGCTTTTGTTATCATAGTACATTGGAATTTTGTTGAATCCAAGGCCATAGTCGGTAAGCTGTGATCTCATCCAAAGGATTTAAGCACAACAGCCAGACATGGCAATATATTCAGCTTCCGTACTGGATATCGCAGCGCTTTTCTGCCTTTTTGATGACCAGCTAACATGTCTGTCTCCCAATAATTGCATACATCCAGAAGTACTTCGTCTAGTATCTTGGCAACCCGCGTGATCAGCGTCTGCATAAGCTGTTAGAGCAATAGAAGAATCCTTTGGATACCAGAGTCCCCTATACGGTTCCTCGTAGGTATTTAAAGATTCTTTTTATAGCATGTAAGTGCTTTTTGGTAGGCCTTTCCTGATACCGGGCATACATGCATACAACAAATGTTAGGTCTGGTCTACTGGCTGTAAGATACATGAGGGTGCCAACCATTCCACGATAGTGTGTAGGGTCAACGGCTTTCCCTTGTGGATCTTCATTCAGTTTGGATTTCTCCACCATGGGAGTATCCACGGGGTCGCTAGATTCAATACCATATTTTTTTAATGATTCTAGAGCATATTTAGACTGGTTTAAAAAGATGCCTCTGGGACTTTGTGAAATCTGTAGTCCTAGAAAAAATGATATTTTACCCATCATCGACATCTTAAACTTTGAACACATTATTTTTGAAAATTGGTCACATAATTCAGGTGTAGTAGAAGCAAAGATTATATCATCAACATAGATTTGTACCAGGAGAATATATTTACCGTGTCTTCTGATGAACAATGTGTGATCCACGGTTCCTTTAGTGAATTCCTGAGAGAGTAGAAACTTCGACAATAGATCGTACCACGCGCGAGGAGCTTGTTTTAACCCATATAGAGTCTTCTTAAGCTTATATACATGATTCAGATTGTCTTGATCCACAAACCCGTCTGGTTGACTGACATAAACTTCTTCGCGTAGAATACCGTTCAAGAATGTCGTCTTAATATACATTTGGTAGACGATCATATTCATGTGAGCAACATATGCGAGGAAAATTCGAATAGCATCGAGTCTAGCCACTAGAGCAAAGGATTCCTCAAAATCAATTCCCTCTTCTTGACGGTACACACGAGCAACCAAGCGAGCCTTGTTCTTTAGAATTCCTCCCATTTCATCAAGTTTTACCTTATAAATCCATTTTAAAGTAATAATCATCACTTTATCTGGACGTGGAATGAGTTCTCAGACTTCAAGACGATCACAATCATGTAACTCCTCTTGCATTGCTTCAATCCAACATGCTTGAGTTAATGCGTCTTTATAGTTCTTTGGTTCAACTGATGTGAGAAAGGCATCGTAGTAACAAAATAAGGCTTGTTCATGAAGTTGGAGTCTTGTGGAAACAAGTCTTTTGAGTTCACCGATGATGTTGTCTAAAGGATGATCCTTGGTCCATTTGTTGACGTATTCTGAGGTAGGAGTAGCAGTATGCACAACAGTAGGAATAACATCCGAAGAAGATGCTTCAGAATCATTTTTTGGAATTAGAATACCAAAGAACGAATCGTTATTCATGTGTGCAATATCTAAGTCATGATTGTCTTCTTCAACATCGTTAGGAATGACAGGAGATTGAGTTTCGGGTGTTGTTTGAGAGTTACTAGGTGATGGTGCAACTTGATCAACAATTGTTGAGGAAGGTGAACCGGTTGATGCAGCGTGTTCTGGAGCAACTACTTCAGCAATTAGAGCAATGACTTCAGGGGCTGGGTGATCAACACTAGGTGGAGGAGTGAGTAATTCATCAAACAACGGTTGAAACAAAAGATCCCAATCAGTTCTTGAAGGTGGTACAAACGGTGTTGAAGGAGGAGGGTTTGGCATGAGTCCTGAACTGATTGTTGCAGGAGTCATTTCATGAAGTGCGAGTCCTGAACTGCTGTGTTCAGAAGCCATATGACCATTTCATACAAATTGAGAGACCAAGTTAAACCGTATTGATCACATTTGATTCAATATTCTCCCCTTTAAAAATTGCATATGCGATTGCCATTTTTGATCTAGTGAATTAGAATACAAGCTAATGTACGTTGATCCACTTAATGACAGAACGAGCATGGGAAAATATGAATTTTTTTGATGAGAATGGTCGAAAACAAGAAGATTTCTCTTCTTTTGAAGATAAAGCGCACTGAAGCGTACACTTTTCTTTTCTTTGAGGAGCGGGGCCTGAAGTGTTGTCTGCAGATGCCATTAAATGAAGCTCGGGTTATGCACTGAATTGTACATAAGCCATTGAATGAAGACCGAGTTACAGTCTGAAGTAACTGTAAGTCATTTTTCTTGAAGTCCGAGTCCTAAGCTGATATTTACTTAGAAGTCGTAAAATGAAGATCGAGTCCTAAGCTGAAGTACTTAGAAGAGGAGTAGATGTATACTTGATAGTGTCTTTGGACTTCTTTTGAGGTTAGCTTCTTTTGTCTTTTGAGGTTAGCTTCTTTTGATAAAATCTGGAGCTTCATCTTTTGACCTTAAGCACTTAACCCATGTAAATCGAGAGTAATCATCGACAATGATGAGGATGTACTTCTTTCCATTAACACTTGCGACACGCATTGGTCCACAAAGATCCATGTGCAAAAGATAGAGTTTTTCTTGGTTGGTGTCTTCAGATTTAGGTTTGTGGGGTTTCTTCTTGCTTTTGCCCATTGCATATGCAGAACACAGATAGTCCTTTTCAAACTTTAGCTTAGGGAGACCTCAAACAAGACCATGTCTAGCTAAATGGTTGATTGCACCAAAGTTCAGATGAGACAGACGTCGATGCCATAGCCAGGACTTAGTCTTTGAGGCCTTTGACAAGAGACATATAAGGAGGAGAGGGGGGGGGGGACTCCGTCAATCTCCAAGAGACATAGTATACAGATTGTTTCCTCGAGATCCAGTTAATAGATCAACACCTTCTAAATTGCTAATGAAGCAGGTGTGTTGACGAAAAGTAACTTCAAGGTTCGAATCACAAAATTTTCTAACGGAGAATAAGTTATGTCCATGTCCTTCCACGTGTAAACCCAGTGATATCCTCAACATTCCCAGATCTGATAATCACTCATACCCAATATCTTGCCACGTTGATCAGTTCCGAACTTTGACTTGTACCCTAAAACTATTGACAAAATTGGTGTCTGAGAGCGATCTTTGGTTAAATGCTTGAAGCAGACGGAGTCCAAATAGCCAGAGAACAATTCGATGATCTGGTCAATATCTTGGACAACCGATCTAAATACTAAGACAATTGGACGACCTGCATTCACAAGAGTGGAAAGAATGAAATCAGAAACTATGGATCCCCAAGATTGACTAGGTTCCTTTTTGTTAGCTGATACAGATTTAATAACCTTAGATTTGCTAACAAGAACATTGGTTTTAGGTTCCTAGGTTTCCGTGAGTAAACCAATGTTACGACAGGTTTAGATGTTTCATTGTTTAGAGTAGTGGTTTTCCCTGAAGAGCACTTCAAGTATTATGGTAATATCCAGTTAAGGCACCATTTCCTACATAGTGGGAAGTCTGACAGTAAGGTCTCCAGATATATCCAATATTTGTAAACCCTTTCCTGTTGGTTTCCAAACTTTTCTCTTTGATTTTTCTTAACAATTTAGATTTAGTACGAGCAAATTAACATTATTGATAAAATCAAGAACACACAAATCATGATTATCAGAAAGCATGCAACCATTACACTTAACACATTTAAGTTTAGAATTCGCATTAAGCTTGGAATGCTGCACATGAGCGTTCCTTTAGGTTCCATAACACAATCTTAATTTTTAACTAGAATTAACTTCTTAGGGTAGGGTTTGACTTTATTCTTCTAGTAACTACTTGTGTTTGCTGAATCTTATCTTTCTTTGTAGTTGCCTGAAGGCTGTGATCCGCTAGCCACTAGTAACGGTTTTACTCCTTTAGAAACAACATAGGTTTTGTTGAACTAAGTTCGATGAGGAAGAGGTTTTGTGTTTTCTCTTGGGTTTCTAGATGAGCGGGCTCAGTGAATCTACTCTTTTGTCCTTGTTCTTTGGGGTCCAACAACCACTAATTTTCCATCACATTGTTGGATACGAGGGCAGGTTTCACTAAATGTTGTAAGCAACTCCTGACGTTTAGCATACCTATAGGCATATTCTAAGGATTGATGTAGTGGATATTTTGATTTAACATGTTCAACTAGATCCCCAAGAACTGTAGCTTCTTGCTGAGTGTGCTTAATACAGGCAGAGTGAGCTGTCTTTTTATTTAACAATTTAGGGGTTATAGGTTCCACATCAATCTTAAGCATTTCTGGATCACTAGGGTGTTTTGTAACATCATTATCAACTAGAGCTTTTCCTTTAAGTTTTCTTAAATCATCCTTGAGAGCTGTAATTACCAAAACTTTTTCCTGAAGACTAGCATTTAAATCAAAAATTTCCACAGACTTTAGATTGACTTGATTAATTAAATTATCACATTGTTCTTTTGATCGAATACGTGTTGGTTTAATCGAGTCATAAAGTTGCTTATAGGTCTGCTTCAAATGCTCATTCTCAGCAATAAGCTTTGAACCCTATGATCTAATTCAATATTTATAGTTTCAATCTCTTCTAAGTCCTTTTTAATCTTATCCTTATTTATTTTTCCACTTAGAGATTTAATTCTCTCTTTTAACTTTTTTATGACTGTGTCTTTCACTTGGGACTGAGCTTTCAATTCATTTAATTCAAATAATTGATCAAAACTTAGAGCATTTTGATTTGAAACAGAATTATTTCCTTATTAATTTGAGAATCAACTTCTAAAGAGATGCAATGTTTTTTAAGATTGGTAAAACTTTTGAACAATTTATCGTAAATCTTTTTTTCAATGAAATCCTTTTTGTTGAGAAGCCCAGTCTCAAGTTTGAGACACTTTTCACATTCATGCATATTCACAGAAGCAATATCCACAGAAGAATTCATAATTATGTTCACAATATCTTTGTTAATGACTTGTTCCAAGAGTCGTTCATTTTCGTTCAAAACTTGATTCATTTTCACTTTAAATGTTTTAGACTCTAAACGATATTGTTCCACAACCTGTTCCATTTGAAGAAAGACATTTTGGACTTCAGAAAGTTCATCAATCAAATATTGATCGAATGTATTAAACAAGTCCTTCAGTGCTTTTACAAATGGAATTATTTCATCCCTAAAACAAGCTTTTGTATGTTCGAACCCCCACGAGCCCTCAGTGATAGCTGTGGCTGTGGTTCTTTCTTTGACAACCACGTCAAAACTAGCAAGATGGTATTCAAGTTTCTTCAAACTCGTATTAACCATGCTGACTTTAGGAAGTTCTTTTGGAACCTCAACTTTGGTGGGTCTACTAGAAAGAGTGGGTTCTGGAGAATTCATAGAATTCTGAGACCAAAAGGCTTGTTCAGCAGATAATTCAGTTTGTGGAACAAATCGTGTTTTAAAATCTTGAGAAAGTTGATTAAGGACAGCATAATCGACTGGTATAATATTAACTTTCTTTTCTAACATCATAGGATCCTTTTGTTTTAAAAGCATTTTTGAACGACTCTCTTCAGCAAGCAATAAAGTCTCTTCGGAGTCAGGAATCACAATGGCACTTGTATTCTTAATGACATTACCATCATAAAGCTTTGGTTCCAACTGTTGAGCTTTCTTCAGATAGAAAGGATTTTGAAAACCTAGAGCTTGTTTAGTGGTATGATCATAGAAAAACTGAGGTTTCGTCAACATGTGAACAGTTTGTGCAGATTGATCTCTTTTAAAAACAATATTATCTAGCTCTTTGATCTTCTTTTCTAACACAATCTCTCTATCGATGTTCCTAGATTCTTCTTTCTTAAAATCATTTTTGAGAAGAGTAACTGTTTGCATTAAAGATTCCTTTTTTTAAATGTTCAGAAAGAGTTTGTTTAAGACGATCAATCTCTACAGACTGTGCACTTGAATCTGAAACGATATCATTACTCTTTAAATCAACATTTTGTCCTACTTTCAAGACTTTAACTTGTTCCTTATATCTTTCAAGCTCATCAGTTAAAGTATCATTGACACTTTTATTTTCCAAATTTATCTTGGTACAATTAACTACTTGGTTTTTCAGTTGTTCAATCACAGATAATATCAGTGCATCTTGTTGTGTAGAGAAGTTAGAATTCTGAACAGTTGCCTGTTGTGATTCAATCACATACTGAGAATAAGGAATGATATTGCTATCGCTGTTTATTTCAGTCTCTGAATGATTCACAACATTCGACTGTTCAGAAGACGGCATCGCCTGCACAGCTTGATTAATCATATTATTATTCACATTATCATGATTGTGTACCTCAACAAGAGCATCTGAACCATAATGAGATAAATTCGCCATGAGAGCAACTTTGGCAGTGTTGATTTCATCACAATCAGAGTCATATGCATCCAAATCATCAGCTTGATAAGCAGCATTGTGAGTAATGATAGTCTGTGTGGCTTGACCTTCTGGAATTCCTAGATCTGCCAAAAATGCAAGTTCCTCCTCATGTAGAATTTGACCACTTGCTTGAGCTTGTACCAACAACACTTTATCCTTAAACCAAGAATCATCCCGTTTCCTCTTAGGTTTAGTGCACTATTTGGACATGTGGCCTTCCCCTTTGCAGTTGTAACAGATAACAGTCCTTTGTTTCCCAGAATTGCTTCCACTTGCTCCTGGAGTGTATGTCCTTGTAGTACCCGCAGCTAAAGACGTTTGTCTCCCCTGAATTGGTTGTACGGTCACTCTTCCATTATTAATGGTAGCTTGTTGCCTAGGGTTTGACGAATTCCTCAGCTGATTATTGGTAGTGGGGTAGCGGGAAGTGACAACAGCAGTCAAGAAAGACATCATGTGATTGATGGCATCAATGGGATCATCACCTTTCTGGAACACTGGAACAATTAGACCCGAGTCTGGTTGGGAAAATTCAGGTTGTTGGTTAACTGTGGGAGCATATTCCAATTGAGGGATGGATGATGATGGAGAATAAACATTGTGGTGAACTGATGATTGATAATCATTGGATGGTAAAGTGATTGAAAGAGGTGTTGATGATTGATGAGTTGAGTATTGTTGAGACTGATAAGGTGATCCATACTGTGGAGACTGATATGGTGAAACTTGTGGTTGAAATTGAGTGTTTTGGTAAGAGTTTTGATGAGTTTGATAAGGAGACTGGGTCATCTGATGGGTTGCAACCAAAGCAAGCGGATCTGAGTTGCGTTCATGCATTAAACGAACCTCATTTGCATGAAATTCATGTTGTCCCAAGTAAGCATGAAGCTGATCAACGTTAGTTATATGCAAATCCCGAACCAGTTTGACATCTGTCACAAATTTGCTCTACTCAGGAGGAAGAGTGTTCAAAAACTTGTTGTTCACTTAAAATTGTTCCAGTTTCATATTGTAGATGTTCATGTCATTAAGTAGCAATGAAAATCTCAAGTAGAACTCACGTAGTGTTTCCCCCTTCTTATAAGCAAACTTATCGAATTCATCATAAAGCTTACACTCTCTTTCCTGTTTCGTCAATGAAGTTCCTTGCATGAGAAGTTGAATTCTTGCCCAAAGTTCCTTGGCGACTTTATGATTGCCAACCAATGCATAGACCCCAGGTGGTAGTCCTTGGAGAATGATATTTGTTGCCTTGGTATCACAATCAGCTTGAATTGCTTCCGTAGCAGATAACTCAGAATATTTCTTTGGTTTTGTCACTCCATTTTCTTCAATTGAAGGCCAGATGAGTGGACCATTTTCAACGGATTTAAGAATCATTCTTCCATGTTGTCTATTCATCATATATAGCTCCATTATGCTTTTCCAAGAATCATACATATCTTTTTCCAACATGGGTGGACGATTGTCAGCACCCGAAAGAATTGCTTTGTCAGCAAGAGTCGTCATTGAGAAATTTGTATGTTAAAAGATTATTGTCGGATCGAACGGTGGTAGAAAGAAATTGTGTTTGATTAAGGTGTCTCTTGAGTATTTGAATTCTTGAAACTACACGGGATTTTAAAATTCTTGACAAAACCGGGAAAACAAGTTAATGTTTCACGGGATTTTATAAGTCAAAGAGATAAACAGTATACTTTAGAAATTTGAGTTGTTCGGTTTTGATTAAACTTGACTAGTTCGGTTCACAGTGAAATTAACTAGATCGGTTCACACTACAGTTAACTAGATCGGTTCACACTGTAACAAACTATATCGGTTCATGATAATCGTCAAACGCGTGTCGTAATAATATATAGTATATCCCGTCAGATAAGACAATTACTTTAGGAAAAATAATAGTCTATCTTCCGAGTGTCGTTTCCACGGCGAGAGATGAATTAAAATTCATGAGAATGTTTCGTTTGGTGCTTGAATGACAAATATTTTGGTTTTGGCTTTAAACTATTTTTATACTAAAAATTAAACTAATATTAATTCTAAGATTAAAAACTAAAAGATTATACTAAAATTGATAAAAATGACAAATATGTTTGCTAAGTGACGTGAAATGTTCCTTAAGTGCGGGCTTAGGTTTAACGAATAAAAATCCTTAGAAAACAAGTTGCAAGAAATTAAATGACAAGTAAAGTAAAATGCTTTTTTAAAATAAATGAAAAGTATTTAAATTGCATTAAAAGTAAATGACGGTATGTAAAAAACCTTTTTTAAAACCGCACTTAAATTCCAAATCACTAATCACTTAGCTAACACAAGTTAAACTACTCACTACGCATGGCAAATAAAGAAGAAGCAAACATTTTATAAAATAACTAATTAAATCTACACAAATTAATTGAAAAAGGGTAGAAAATAAAACCAAATTGAAGAGCCGCAAATAAACGATAACCACCCGATCTTACACACACACCTATATCCAAGGATACTAGATCAAAGTTACCTATGTAGATGATCTTTTAGTGTGGTATTTAAGTTTAGAAAACAAGAAAAAAATAAAAAAAATACGAATAGATGAAGGAAAACTACACGAACAAAAAACAAACACAATATCTAAACACACCACTCCATGGCTCTTGATACCAATTGAACACTAATCAAATAACATACTAGAAGTGAGGGAAAGAGATTGTTTTAGTGAGAGAGAGGGTTGGATGAACACTTAGAGATAGAAAGTAAACATATATTAATGTGTGTAAAAATGAGCAACCAACCACCTCTCCAAGGCATAGAGAGGTGTTAATATACTTACAATGGATGGTGGGCTTGGGCTTGCATGGGTTTATGCATGACCCTATAGCTAACTAACTATGTAAGTTTCCAAAAATTACTTAACGAGCTAACGACAGTTATCTATGGAAGCGACCGACACTTTCCTATAAATTTCGTATTCCTAACATAAAGAATCAAGACTACAATTACAAAAATGAAGACATGTATAGTATTAGGTTTAAGTTTTTGTAAATTAGAGTGACCTCCCTTAGGGGAGATTGTTAGAAATCCAAAAAGGATCAGTCACTTCTAAAATATCGTTAGATAGATCGTAGCATAATATTTGAAACCTTAATAAGGTAAACGGGTCAAAGCCCATGACAAGCCCACAAGGCCTCAATGTGGCTGGCTTTGTCTAGAGTATAAGTACCCTCTCCATTGCTTGAAGAGGGTGTTGGTTATTCACTTTTCACTCATAATATTACAAGTTTTTCTCTCATCCTTCCTTTCTCTCTTTAAGTGTTCATCTAACCACTTCTCTCTCTAAAACAATCCATTCGATCCATCTTGTTGTGTGTTTAAGATATTCTACACATGAGAACTAGGAGTCGAGTTCTTTTCAAATGATGACAAGGACAAGATTTGAGGGTCCCGTAAGAGTTTTTTTTTTACCTTTTTGGCATATTATTTAATTAGAAAAGTTTATTTATTTTTAACTTTTTTTTTCTTTTACTTATCTTTTTCTCCAAGATACATTTCTCCTATAAATATAGAGTTTAGGGTTTTGTAATCTTTTATATTTTGAATCATTATTAAATAAGTTCACATGCTTTAAAGAGTTTATCTCTTGTTAGAGATTTATTCTTGGAATGTTTCATCTTCATTTATCGGCCTTTAAAATAAGGTTAACAAAATTCGTTTTCGCGTCATTTGCCACTTTGACTTCCTTTTCACTTAGAGCACAAGGTATGGTCTCAAGCCGTGGAAAAAATGATGTCACATCACCACTTTTTACCATAACACCAAAACACCCTATAACACACCAAAAACAGGCTTCCTAATTAACATCACAAATTCTAGTGTTATGGTGACCCCATCTTTTTTTATTCATTTATTAAAAAAACAAATTATTATAAAATAAAATTAATTTTAATATTAAAACTAAATTAAAAATTAAAAATATTAAAACTAACTAAAAAACAAAACTTACCCACCCACCCACTACCCTTTCATCTTCTTCCCTATTTCTTTCTTCCCCGTTTCTTTCTTCTTCCCTGCAGCTACTTTACCACAAAAACACAAATAAACACACATTGATAAAAAGAAACCCACAAAAAAAAATGCGAAAACGCCAGAAAAAGCGGGAAAACGCAAGGCATGGTACGGTTCTCGCGCAATCGTGCTGCATTTTCCGGGACCATTTAGACTGGGGATGTCGGCGCCAAGCATGAAAACGCTACTTCTGTTGTGGGTTTGGCGTTTTCGTGTGACGTTTTCGCCCAAAACGCGAAAAAAAACACCCGTACCGTGTGCTCTTAATTCAACCGATCATAGTACCGCATGACATAACAAATCAATAATGATAAAAATATATACATATATAATAAATCAGTGTTCATGTTTTTTGTAAGGGCACATTCTATTGGGTTTGATCATAAAGGGGAACACTCTAAAAATAAGTTAAAACACAAAACAAATTAAATTAAACTACAACATATATACCATTAAAAATTGAAGTGGCATGTTGTGAGTGTTACATCACGCAAGAGATCTTGTGTTAAATCAATATATACTCCTAAGTGTAGTGTTTAGTGCTCCATATGCTGTGAGTCTTACTCATTCTTTTTGCTATATAAGTAAACCATGGTCATTCATCAATTGGTGTAGTGTTTAGTGCTCGGCATGCTGACATCCCTAGTACAAAATTCGTCGTTTACCATATTTTTTATGTCGCTTTACTAACTAACTGCTTTCAGAATTATTTTAACACATAACCTAAAAATCCAGAGATCTTGTGTTAAATCAATATATACTCCTAGCTTGGCTTACGAGAGAAGAAATTTTGTTTTAGTATATAAATGTAAAACACTATTTTGAAAGTAGAGAAAATTTCTGTTTTGGACAGTCCTTTTTACGCCATTTGGTCATCCTTGACCCCAAGTTCCCATTATGGTCATGCTTTACCGCTCTACCCATTTAAATGATCGACACGTGTCCCACTAAGTGTACTTTTATTGGCCCACAAATCAATGGCCTGACCCACCACTTTATAGAAGATTACCGAAATACCCTTAACCACAATTTTGTTTGTTTGTACACGTCGGATGCTCTACCGACTGCTGCTCTACCGGCGTCAATGATTTGATTGTTTTTCATCGGGAAGGTACACAAATCTAATATAATCTTTATTTAAAAAAAATTAATTTTTTCTTTTATGATTTTTGAATTGTCATTCTAGTTCTACTTTTTCACATAGTAACACACACAACAAAATCTTCGTCATATCTTTTTTTTCAATCGAATGCAATGGTAAGTTTTTTTCACATATAGTCTAATTTTATGTAGATAAATAATATTTCACATAGTAACACACAAAAAAAAATCTTGCTATTAGCTTTTTGTCAAACGAATGCAATGTTAAGTTTATTGATATGTAGACCTATAATTTTTGTATGTCTCTTTGTTGCCATTGTGGGTAGCGTTGATGTTTTAGTTTAGTTTTGGGTAGTGTCGATTTGTTTTTTTAGCAATGATTATAAACTATAACCCCACTATTTATAGCGTTTTAGATCATTTGAAGCGGATTCATACAACCGTTTAAGTTGCTAGAGGTTGGTATTTCGACAGGATTAGCTGGTTTGTATTAGGAACATGATCTTTTGTATTTCATGGTTTTTGGTTTTTTGCTAATCTTGTTTAGTGTGTTGATTTGTTATGAACTGTTTATATCAAATATATTTAACTATTTTATTTTTGTTGAATCTTGTTAAATGGTATTTTGACAGGATTAGGAACATGATCTTTTGGGTAATCATGTTTAGTGGGTTTGTTAATGTGTTTCATGTTTTGTAGTTTTTGGCTTATCTTGTTTATTGTGTTGATTTTCATCAGGGCAATATATTTAATTGCTTATTTTTGATGAACTGTTTATATCAAATATATTTAACTGTTTATTTTTGTTAACAGTTTATATCAAACATATAAATAAGCAATTTGTCCCCAATTCTGTTATACAATTGTCTTAGTCTATATGTTTTGCGTCATTTGTATCTAGTAAAAATCTAAATTACCGGAACTAATACTTTATTTGTTAATATAGGAATATCCAGCTAGGATTCATGTTAGAAGCAAACTTCATTATTCAAAAACAGTGTTGTGATGACGATGATAGCTTTGACTTGCCTCTCAAATATTATGTTAATGGGCATAATCTCCATTTTGGACGTTGTCAGTTTTGCCTTGTTACTGGTTTTAAATTTGGTTTGCTTAGTTTTCGTGAGTATAGGAATGGTGATAATCCCCTTTCGTAATCTGTTATTTCTGGAGAAGATATGGTATGATGTTAAAATCATTGATGTTTTAGCTTTAATTGAGGATGAAGAGAAGTTTTCTAAGGTCAGTGTTGAAGACGCAATTCGAGTCTGTTTGTTGTTATCTTTGGAGGCTATTTTCATGGGGCGAGAGTTGGTTTCAGTGGTGGATGATGTATTTTTGAGAATGGTTGACAATCTTGACACTTGGAACTCATTTATGTGGAGTGAGCACATTTGGAGGCAACTTTACGATTCGATTAGAAATGTTTCTTCAAAACATAAGCTTGAGCACCTAGATGGATTGAGAAAAAACCCCAATCATGTTCCTAGTTATTCGTTGTCTGGTTTTCCTTTTTGCTTTCAAGGTTTGTGTTTTTTCCCAAACAGTTTTATGAAATATGTTTACTTACTTTTTTCCTTAATCTGTTTTTAACTCTTAATAATGATTTACTTTTTTTAGATATGGATTATAGAGTCTTCTTGTGAATCGGATCGTTGGTGGACCAAAGTGCCAGAAATCATCCCCACATCAGTGTCATGGATGAGAAAAGTAGAATTTAACAAGTGGGAGTATTTCGACGAGTTTTTTCACAAGGTAAATTTGATATATAATTTGTTGGTTATAATCATGCAATCCAATTAGTAATATACCTTATCTTTTTTAATATTTATTTTTAAATTGTTTGAACTAGGCCCCAATAGAGCTAGCCACAATGAAAGCGGAGCGTTAGTCTAACTGGTACACACCTATCAATGATTATATTTATGTGGTATGCACCGAGGAGCCCACCTGTTTCCATAGGAGGGATGTTGATGACATCAAATAAAGTCACTTTTATAGCATCATTTATCCCATGTAAATAACCCATTTTGTGTGATTATTGCAAAGAATTGTTACTTAATCGTTTATATTTGAGAATTGCAGTAATTATGGAGTACTTGGTGAATATTAGTTAAAAGGCACGCATTCTGGAGCTTAAACGAAGAAATAAGATGAAACTGAATCTGACATCCTATACGCCATATCCATCAAGGAAGATACAGCGTATCTGTGCCTGCACTTTACAAGAAACCACAAAAGAACAAAGATCAATACGTTGTATCCAGAAGAATTCTATACGCCGTATACAAGATAAAGAAACAAAATATTCTGGAAGATACTAAACGTGATCCTTACTCTAAGAAACCCCGATACGCCATATATAAGTCACTCGATACGCCGTATCGACCAAATTCATATCGCCTAAATTCTAGACCTTATAAATAGAAAACCTAAAAACGTGTTTTCAGTGTGCTTGATCATATTTTCGATACCTTAACCATAAAAGTTGATTTTCAGAAGACAAGAAGAGCATAAAAGGTCAAGCAAAGCTATTAATTCCATAGGAAACACCTTGTAATCTCCTATACACTAGTAATCGTTCAATTTTTGGTATCATTCGTTTAACTCGGTTAGTTTACCCTGGTTGAATTATTACTCTTGTATTGATCATAATGATTAAGGGCTAATACCCTTGGGTATTAGCCATGTTTATAAAGATTTAAATGTTTGGTTTGTTTATATTAAATGCTTAATTTATCGTTGAATGCTTATTTATGTATATCAGTTTATACTTGTTTATGTGCTTTTGTATGTGACCTATTATTCAACTGGATCTAGTGATACAGACCAAGTTAGCTAGATGACAGGATGGCTCTCCATATAGTGATTTATACATCTAGACCAATAGGATCACAAATAACGACCTATCTTTGCCTTTAGATTAGTGAGCTTAGTTGGACTGGTAGGTGGCCCTTGGGATCAACGAGTACGTTCTTAATTAATTGGTAAAGACTTGGCCAGTGGACTACTAGTGTATAAATTGCCTTTAAGCAGTAAGCGGGTAAAGTCTCTATGAGCTAGGGTTTAACAAGATCACCATTGCTTTAATCCCTAAGATAGATTATAATCAGCAAACAGGATGCTTTATGGATGCGTTTAATTGTGACAGAATTCTACGTATCTAGGTCTTAAGAAGAAGTACCGCCTAAGTCTTAAGAATGATATGCCACCTCGAGATAAGCACTCATTGCACTAAATAAACAAACCAACATTCTAATTGAATTAATCATGGATAATACAGTTTTCTTATATTTTGGTAGACCGCTCTTCTATCTTTTGTCTGTCTGCTTGTGTGTGTTATTGTGCCTTAAATTGATCTAAATTACCACAAAACATGTGCCAGTCTCTCAGGCTAAAAAAACCACCCTTATCCATTAGAATTAGGATTAATGTGGGTTTAGCATAGATTTAACATAGAATAGAATTAACATAGTTTAAATTAACTTAGTTTAGTAAACCAAAATATTGATAAAATGAGAGATTGTTTCTCGCTCTTAATGATCGACACCCTACTTACCACGAAACTCCATCTAACCGGGTACACTGCCTATTAAAGTGTCATTTTTGGTAAAGTCGACAAAATATAAATTTAAAACATGAACTTTCATAAATTACAACCTCACAACGACAGATCAAGTTTTTGGCGCCGCTGCCGGGGAGTAAAAATTTTAATCTTGATTTTTGTTTGATATTTTGGTTTTTAGCATTAGATTTAACCCCTAGGATTAGTATAGTTTAGAATAGTCTATTATTCTGTTTGTTTGCATATTGTGTTTTGTAATACGGCGTTTTTCAGTTTACTGAATACGACGTATAGGCTATTTGACAGTTTTCTTTCCTAGCAAATTTCGTACAGGTTAAAATGGAGGACCCCAGCATTACTATGAAAGAATATATCAGGCTTGAAGAAGAAAAAGCTTGTAGGCATGGTAAGGTGTATAATGTTGGGTTTGTGCTCATGTCATACGAATATTTATACGGCTAGAAATACGTGAGCCTACGGGGTCACACACGTTATACATTTAGGTATCATTCTGTTAATATGAATAATAATATAAATGTAAATTTATTATTTTTATTAATATACGATTCGACGAATGAACACTAACGGTCGTTAATTAGTTAATTAATTATAAGTAACTAATAAGGCTTTTTAATTAATGAGTAATTAAATGTAATTAACCATAAATAATTAAGAAAGTCAAAAACTCAACCCCAAGGGGGTGTTTCTTTGTGTCCGACCGGCCAAACCCAAAGGAAAGGGGTGTTTGGGCTTTTGAGCTAGCTTTTCCTACAAGGTATCTATTTTAGGTAAAACTCTAAATACATCCCTATATAAGGAGCACCCTAGAGCTCATTATTCTCATCCCTTGCTCTCCTTTTTCTCTTGTTCGGTTGCATGAAAGAAAACCAAAGGGTTTTCTGGTTTTGGTTTTTGAGTTATCATATTCGTGGGTCAAGAACTAGTATTCGGGTGATACTGCTAGACGTGTAGTGTATGAACTTCATGGAGGTTACTTCCTTTTAGTAACTAAGAAGTCGTTTTTGGTAAAGCATATTTATTACACACGCGCATGTACTTCAAGATCCCCGTTCTTCACTAGCTTGGCTGCTAACGGTATGTTTCCTTATTTATGCTTTACATGTTAATTATTTGCACTATATGAATAGATCCGTTGCGTAGCTCATAGAATATTAATTGTAATATTATTTGTTATTAGGTAACAATTTCGAACAGTGGCATCACGAGCCAAATCATATAGTATAGATAATTACATAAAAAACGTAAATATATGTAAAATATGCGCCCCATATGTGTTATTTGTTGCATTTTTTATGTGAATGTTATTTTATGAAATTATTTAGTGAACTAATATTGCTTAAAATTGGTCACATAAGTAAGGAAATAATATATATGGATATATCTTACATATTATGTAAAATCTGCTGCCTATATATGTGTAATTGTTACCCTTTATGTTAAAATTTATTTTAGAAAATTATTTATAGAAATAATCTTGCTTAAAATTAGTCACATAATTATGGTAATAATATATAGGATATATTACAAGATCTTCTAAAATGTTTAAAAATTGTTTTATTTATGTTTTAGATTTGTAGTAAATATTTGTTGCTTATTTATCTAGTTTATAAATTGTCAATCATGGATTACATGCGTGTAACCCATGGTTTAGTAAGCTTAAATATTTATTTGCAAGAGAATTGGTTATGAGAATTATTTAATTGTAATATTCGAGAAGACCCTTTTGTTGAATTAATTGCATAACTGATTAGTTTAGTATGATTAATTTTGCTTAATATGTTTTGCATGTTTTATATTTATGTCGATTTTTTATAATTATGCAAAAACGATTTTCAAAATTAATATGGACTAAAAGTACATGATTTTTGTTGTGTGTATATTCATACATACACTTTGTAAAATCATAGACTATATACGTAAACATTTTAATTTTCTTGCAACACGTTCTATAATGCAGGGGTTTAGTGGTTTCCGCAAGGGAACCCGCGACGGAACATGCAAAGAATACACAATATTTACATAAATGGTTTTAATAGTATTTTAAGTATCTTGTAAATCATTACTAAGCTTGATTACTTCCCATAGGGATTTAACCTTATCCGTAGTAAGATTGTTTATACTTAGAAATATTGTAAAAATGGTAACCCTAATTTTATAAATGCAATGAAAATTTATAAAATTAAGGGACAATAAAAAGATTTTAGAACAAGTAAAAACGAAAATGTTTTAAAATTAAATAGTGTCATAAGGTTGTATGCATGCTTCCTTATACACAAAATTTTGGTAACACTGTTTTATCAAATAATACCCTGGAGATTAAGTCTGTATGCCATCCAAGTATTGAATCACTTGAATTTGTTTTTTAATCTAAGGCATACTTAGGTGAATTGCAAAACAAGGTAACATAACAATCGTATGGTCATACCTGAGACTGTAAAATTATAGATTTTGTATTGGACGACTTATATCGAGTATGGTTGGTCAGACCTTCGACCCGAGGCATACGATGGGGTAAAACATGCTACTAGACAGTATAATTCTGGATTATATTGCTCGGTGCCTTATAATGGCTAAGAGTTGCACATTTTGGCAATTATCTCACGCAAATTACCTTTTGGGTTATAACATTTCTAGTAGATCAACTGCATTAATGGTATATCGTCAAGTTGGATCTTAGACTCTTACTAAAATTAATTGTTTATTTTTTGCAATAAACATGGGTAGTTAATTTTATAAGAGATAATTGTCAAAAATACTAATATTTTCTGAACTTTGATTGTTTTATAGATGGCTGCTATTGCCCAAAACACAAACAATACGACTATCAGGTTATTTCTTCAATAGGAGAAACTTACTGGACCAAACTTTATGAACTGGTTTCAAAACTTAAGAATCGTTCTTAGGTCTGAAGGAAAACTAGTTCATTTGGAACAGCCTTTGGCCCCTCTTCCTTATCCTGTAGTATCTCAAGCTGCGCGTGATGCATATGACGCATTATTAGACGCGCAGAATGAAGTGGCATGTCTTAGGCTTTGTAGTATATCTCCCGAACTTCAGAAGGCACTTGAAAACTACAAAGCATATGATATGATCCAAGAACTGAAAACAATGTTCGAAGAGCAGGCTAAACAGGAACTGTTTGAAATAGTAAAAGCATTCCACGCTTGCAAATAGAAAGAAGGTCAGTCAGTAAGCTCTTATCTCTTGAAGATGAAAAGCTACCTGGACATGTTGGAACGCCTAGGCTATACAATGCCCAAAGAACTTGGTGTGAGTTTTATTCTGAATTCTCTCAACAAGGACTATGATCAGTTCGTTCAGAACTATAATATGCATAGCATGGGGAAGACGCTAGTTGAGTTACATGCTATGCTGAAACTCCATGAGAAAGGTATTCCAAAGAAGGCTAAAACTCCCACCATGTTAGCGATACAGGAAGGAAGAATCCAGAAGGACAAAAAGAAGAAACCACAAGGGGCAAAGGGTAAAGGTAAGGAAAAGAATAAGCTTTCTTATGATCCCTAGCCCAAGATTCCACCGCCACCTAAGAGATAACATCTGGAAAAGGACTATGTCTGCCACCACTATAAAGAGGTTAGTTACTAGAGGAGGAATAGTCCGTCCTACCATGCTGGGTTGAAGAAGAGAAAGAATGTTAGTGTGGCTAGTACTTCAGGTATCTTCACTATAGAACTCTATGCTTTTCCTAATAGGAGTTGGGTTTATGATACGGGTTGTGGAACTCATATCTGTAATACTTCTCAGGGACTTTAAGAAAGCAGGAAATTGAATCATGGAGCTTTAAGTCTGTACATAGGAAATGGAATGCGTGCTGCCGTTAGGCTTACAAATTTCTCAAAATCTGGAGGCTTTTTCATAAAATCAATCCTAAATATATGCAATTGGTTTTAAAAGAAATTTGACTTTATAAAACGTGACCCTGGTGGACACTTACTATTGGTGGAGCGAACAAAACTGATGAAGACCTACCAGGGACCCATGTTTACAGACAAATATCGCAGCATGGTTAGGGTCCCTGATGTACCTCACAGCCAGTAGACCTGACCTAGTATTTGCTGTGTGCATGTGTGCTAGATATCAATCTAGGCCCACTAAAAAGCACCTTGAGGCAGTTAAACGGGTCTTTCGGTATCTCCAAGGAACCATCAATTGGGTATTTAGGTATCCGAAGACCACCACCGCATGGCACTAACCGCTACGCAGGACGCAAGATCATGCAGGGTGTCAGGAAACTCGCAGAGTGTACATCTGGTGTGCTCAGTTCCTTGGTGATAATGTTGTCAACTGGTCATCAAAGAAGCAAACTAGCACGTCCATCTCGTCTACAAAGGCTGAATACATCGCGATGTCTGGTTGCTATGCCCAAATCCTATGGATGCGGTCTCAATTATCAGATTATGGCTTTGCTTACAATCGCATCCCTCTGTACTGTGACATACAGAGTGCCATAGCTCTCTGCTGCAACAACGTCCAGCACTCCAGGTCTAAACACATCGACATCCGACATCATTTCATCAGAGAACAAGTGGAAAATAGAGTGGTTGAGTTGTATTTTGAGGACAGAGTATCAACTGGCGGATATATTCACTAAGGCGCTGCCCAAAGAACGATTCGAATTCATTCTCCCAAGGCATGGCATGAAGTGTATGAAGCCAGAGACACTTAAAAGTCTTCAGGATGATCAGGATGAGTAACGGATTGGCTTCAAGTATCTAGTAATATTGTAACATACTTAACCCAAAAAATAGTTTTTCTTCAAGACTATGTCTTTCGTTTATCGTAACATTTACTGGTCTAGAAATGTCATTCAATAATGAAACGGGTCTTTAAATGAATCTCGAACGGAAGTTTAAACCTTTCAAAACATGTCTTAATGGCTTGTAGTTATTTCAGACTGCAACCCGCTTTTCAAAATGAGGAAAAGCACGTCGCAAAAAGACGGCTGTTCCTAACAACGGTAAATTAAGTTCTCCGGGCATTGGATTACTTTATATCCTTGCAACCTCGATCTAATGTACGCTTCAGTGCATTATTTTTGATTAAGAAGAGAAGTCTTCTTTTATCCTTATAATTTTCCGTCTATGATTCTTCAGAAAAAATTTTTGGATCATCAACGTGGTGGCTTAAAAGAAGGACTTTTGAAAGTATCGGACTTGTTTTTCATAAATTTGACACTCAATCAACGACTACAAACTCTTTAATAGAAAACGGTCATTGATTGAGGTGGGAGAGTGGTTTTTCAAATTTATGAATCTTTCTCAGGCATTTTTCGTAACTAACGGGGTTATGGTTTAAGGGGGAGTTAAACTATCGTAACTAACGGGGTTATGGTTTAAGGGGGAGTTAAACTAGAGTTAACTTAAAAAGGTCCAATTGTGTCAATTATATGCATGTCTAGGGTATTATGTGCTATTTGCTACTTGTATCCTAGGTTCATTAAATGTGAAGGACCAATTGTGTAACTTTCCCGAGTTACTCAATCCATTAGTTGCTTTGTGTCCCTAAAGGTTAAAGAATTATGAAAAGTGAGGGACCATTTGTGTAATTCACATTACAGAATTAGAAATAAGAAGGAGAGGGGCCAAGTATGACAAAAGATGAAAGATAAAACCTAGGTATAAATAGGTGATGCGTTTTGACTTGGTCAAACATCACAAAATCTAGTCAAACTTTCAACTATTTTCTCTCAACTTCTTGACTGCGTTTTGAGTAAGCTGTGAGTTCAAGTGTGTTTCTTCGCTTAGACACTTGTGTGATAACCCAATCGAGTAACAGGTTAGTGTTTGATTTTGTGTGTTTATTACTGAGGTATTAGATGCTTTGTTAATGCTTGAATTTGAATCCCCGCCTCCTCCATAAGTGTCCCTATGATTTTCGAGTAGAGGTTGCCATTTAAGGATAATTGATTCTCGGTAATAATTAGGTTCTTGGTTTGCGCTTAGGGTGCGATTTGATAAGTAATACTCGTGGTTAATTAGGATGAATGAGACTCGCTGTTAATACTAGGTGTGCGTTCATGTTGCGTTTTGAGAATAGGTTCATGTTGCGATTTGATAATGGATGCTTGATTGAGTTTTGTTTGCTCAAAGTCATGTTGCGTTTTGACAGTTAGATCTTGATTGCGTTTTAGGATTCTAGGGCTAAAATCATGTTGCGTTTTGTGGTCATATTGATGCTGCGTTTTAGGTTAGAAATGGTCTTGGTTGCGTTTTCAGATAGAATTCATGTTGCGTTTTGATATAATCTTCTTGATTGCGTTTTGAGTTGGCATTCTTGTTGCGTTTTGATAGATTAGATCATGACTGCGTTTTGATAATATAATATGTGATTGCGTTTTGATGAGATGATACAAAACAGGTTCAAAACGCAACTCGTTGCGTTTTGATTTGAAGAAATTTTAATATAAAAATATTAAACCCGTTATTTCGAAATTTTCTAAAATGATTGCGTTTTGACTTGTTTTGAATATTATATTCATTGCATTTTGAGTGTTACGTTTTGACTTAGTTGCGTTTTAATTTATGACTTTGTTGCGTTTTGATTATGCCTGCGTTTTGATATCCTGCGTTTTGAGTATGAGCATTTCAAAATCCTTGCGTTTTGGGTCATGGTCTTGTCGTAGATTAAGTTTTGCTTAGAGTGTCTCATCTATTGCATCTTGTCCTGCACTGATTGTAAATTGCCACTGAATCGTGTGGTTGTTTCGGTGTGTCCTGTTCTCTCTTTGATGAGTTAACATCTGTTAACTGAAGAGTTAACCAATCTCACTGATTAACACTCTAACATGATCTGAGAGTTCTTTATCTCGGATCGTGTGCATCGTGCTTTTTTTAAATAAAATAAGTAAATACTTCGAGCATCTGCTTCAATCTAACATATCAATCTGCATTGTTATTTCCTCTGTGATTGGATACTGTGTAGATACTTGATGATGCTGAAACATTGCACCGCAATGGCACCACCCGCCCGCACAGATGAACAACATCGTGCCTCGCATCGATGGGTGCCAATTGGAAAAGCAATTGACTATCTCAAATGAAGAAAATCTCAAAACCCAGCTTAATTTCAGATTGTGTGGACATTCTCAAGCAAACTAATTTCTTCAGAGCTTTTACAGCGTCATCAACAATACCGGCTATCTATATCCAACAATTCTGGGATACTATTTGTTTTGACAGTAAAGCTGGGAGTTATAAGTGTCAACTGGATGAGCAATGGTTTAATCTCACTCAAGACACACTCAGAGATGCTCTTCAGATCACGCCAGTCGATAAGAACCGAGCCTTCTCTTCTCCTCCAACTCCTGATACTCTTGTTGATTTGTCAATAATGGGGGTTCCAAAGGATTGTCATACTCTTGTTAATGTCACCTCACTAATGACTTGTTCCACCGTGGGAGGCACTAACAACATTATCAATCTGTGTCTTACCGGGAAAACTTTGGATTGAAAGGCCGAGAGCCAACTGTGACTACAAATCCTTTGGGGTGTTGTCAATCGAGCACACATCGACTATGCTGAAAGGATGTGGGAATAATTTACTCAATCCATCCACACCTTCACAGACGACAAAAGGAAGTTGGCACAACATACTCTGGGGAAGAAGAAAGCAACTCTTATCCTTATCCCAAGTATCAGGTTCACAAGCTGCACCACTTCCACCCAAGACCCGAGTCTCCACTCCATTTGCCTACTGAGGAACCTGTACTAGGTCGTCTCAAGTTCAGTGCTAAGGGAAGCAAACGAGAAGTCTTTGGGATGACAATACTGAATGAACTCATCAATGATGTCATTCGAGGAGCAGACTACTTATGCGATGGATTAACTGGAAAAGTTACAAAAGCTCTACGGTACATAGCGAGGTGAGGAATTATGTGATCCTGATTCTCCCTGCTCCAAAGCCAGACAAGACCTACCAAAGAAGCAAAACTAAGGCAAATAAGCAACCAATCGTTTCTAAAACTAAAGCCAAGAAGTCTAAACTTGCACCGGCCAAACCTAAGGAAAAGAAGCGCAAGCCGGTGTCAGAATCGTATGAGGCCCAACCACTAGCCAAACGTGCTAAGGCAGGGAAAGTGGCTAAGAAGAGAACTGTTAAGAGTTCGAAGCAATTGGTAGATGAATTCGTTGATGAAGGGGTTCCTGCTGCTAAACCCAGCCTTGAAGACATTGAGGAGGCGATACTGCAAAAGGTTTTGCAAGAGAGCTTAACAGATGCATACCCAACTCAAAGGGGTCCTCTCCCTCCTGTGGTTTTCAAGGAACCTAACACTGGGAAATTTTAACCACTACCAGAGGTGCCAGGAAAGGGGAAAGAGAAAGTAGGTGAGGAACAAGCGGCCCAAGTTCTCCTCAACCTTTAAACTCCAAAGAAGAAGAGCTCGGCAGAACAATACATATTTCAGAGACGTTCTTACGTTCCAACTGAAACAGCAGGTCGTGAAGACTCTACTTCCTTATATGCCCGAGCTGGATTATATGGCAGTGATACGGAGTCTGATGAAGAAATGCCTTCAGTGGTTAGAAGTGGGGCTCAAGACGAAGGCCAGGCTGGAGCAGAACCCAGGTCACTCTGCATGCAAGCCCCAGGCTGGATCAGACCCTGGTACACTCGATTGAAGGCCTGGTGGATCAAAACCCTGATGATGTCATGAATCCCTACCTTTACCAACTCCTAGTGTTCTCGCTGGACCAACCCTTGAACACTCGGATGTTGAGATCACTGAGCCCTCCGGTCAACCTCAACCTGAGCATATGGATGAAGGGTTCACGGCCTCGGCATACCCTGATGTGCAGGAGAATCTGAAGCTAACGGTTGATGAACAGGTGATACCAGAAGAACTGTCAGTCTACTAGGGACTGTTGTATTCTCTACAACATCTCGCCAAAGAATATGCTTTGTGATCTATTCTGAATGAAAAAACGTCTCGAGCTGACAATTAGATGACGTACAGTAGCATGAGGGCTGAATTAATGGTGTCCGTCACTATTCAGCAAGACACCTCTATCATCCCTCCTATGACACCCGGTGATCGATCTCGTGACTCGACTGACTCACCAATGTTTCATTGCCTTACCAACCACCACAACTCTACTGCAGCTCCCAAAACAATCAACAACAACAACTCTTTCCACTACCACCTCAACCTCAAACAAGGTTCATGCTTGACTACATTCTCATTAAGCGCATGGGCGACTCGAACAACACATAGCCAAATCTAGTAGAAGAAAAATCAAGCTCTAGAATCACGGTTAGAAAGCATGGTGCATGATCCTATAAGTTGGCAACACCCCCATGGACTGGTCCCAAATGATCAAAGAGCAGACGGTGAAAGTTTATTAATCACATGAGATTGACCGAAAGCTTGTAGAATCCAGTTAAGGGAGGTGGTTAATCCTCATCGTAAAAGCATGCAATGAGAGATCCTCTTCCGGTGCTCGCTTCTAAGGATTCCTTACGTCTGCATGAAGGAAATTTGCTTCAACGCATGTTGGAGGTGATCTTTGACAAGGGAAATGCTAACCACCGAATAGCATATGAAGCACTCTAGGACTCCATCCGTCATGATGAAAGTGAGGACTTTGATATAGATAAGGCTCAGGAGGAAACTAAGAAGAAAAGTAAGCAAGATTCCCCAAATACTCCGCCTGGGTCTCCACCTTCAACACCACCTCCTCCTCCACTACCGTCAGGCGCTTCAGGGGCTTCTGGCACTACCGGAGCCTCCGATTCTGCCTAAGCTCCTCCTCCACCACCTCCGTCCTCATCCACTCCTCAGGGAGATCAGTCAACAGGCAATACAGCCCCAAGTTCCTCAAAGACAGCTGCTTCAGCTGAATACTCTGCGTGGACAACGACTGACACCCGAATTAAGCCTTCAATCACACTGATTCCTGATGATCTCTATATGGATGATGAAACCACTGCAGATGAACAAGCAGTCTCTAGTGATGATGAGGTCGGACGTGATCATATTCCTACAGTCAACCTAAGGCAGAGTTGGTGGAAACCTCTCACTGAAGACAGACCGGCCACTCCTGAACCTGCTTGGACTATTCCATCATCTAATATGTCCATGCTAACAAACAACTGGGCCTCTGCTCTGAAGTTGACATATGCGCCTCTAACTGGAAGAATCGAGATTGCTCAAACCGGGGGATATGGCGGGGACATTTAGGGATTTGGTATTTAAACCAAAGGAATATTGAAATCACTCCCAAAGACTGGAAGCCTGCATTCGAAATCGCAATGTTTTCATCATGACGTGATTCATCTCCATTTCCAAAGGAAAGGAGTGCCACAACTTCTCACCGATCAAGTGGATGATGGAAATCCTCAGGTACAACGTCAGCAAGCCACTTCCACTGGAGGTGAACCAGGACACGTAAACCATTCAACCAGGACTTTTTCTTCAACAAAGACCTTGGAGTATCTATGATATGGATGCAAGAGTGGCCGACAGGCATTGTCCAATCCTCGAGATGAAGGAGGCTTATTATACTGACGTCGGCTGGAGCAATTAGTGCCTGATCAGTTTGGAATTGAAGAGGAATGCAAGTATGACTTCGTAGCTATGTATGGTATCCTCTCATTTAAGTGGTTTTCAAGAAAACGATTCCGATATGAACGATTCCATCTGAAAGGAGACGCCGAGCAGTTACGGGGATACATGGTTTCTTAAGTGTCGTCCGAATCAAAGTCTTTTCAATGTATGGGTACAACACATGAATAAAAAAGACATCTTGAGTTATCTCAAATAATCCGAAATATATCAATTTTGGTGTTGGTTTTTTTTTTTTTTTTTGTTTGTTTTTTTTTAAAATTTTTTTTGTTTTTTTTTTTTTTTTTGGGGGGGGGGGGGGGGGGGGGGGGGGGGGGGGGGGGGGGGGGGGGGGGGGGGGGGGGGGGGGGGGGGGGTGGGGGGGGGGGGGGGGGGGGGGGGGGGGGGGGGGGGGGGGGGGGGGGGGGGGGGGGGGGGGGGGGGGATGGTGGGGGGGGTGGGGGGGGGGGGGGGGGGGGGGGGGTCTATCTATATATATGGGGGGGGGGGGGGGGGGGGGGGGGGGGTGGGGGGGGGGGGGGGGGGGGGGGGGGGGGGGGGGGGGGGGGGGGGGGGGGGGGGGGGGGGGGGGGGGGGGGGGGGGGGGGGGGGGGGGGGGGGGGGGGGGTGTGTGTGCCCCCCCTTGTTTTTTGGGGGGGGGGGGGGGGGGGGGGGGGGGGGGGGGGGGGGGGGGGGGGGGGGGGGGGGGGGGGGGGGGGGGATTCATCACAGTACCCCAGTGACTTTGAAGATCTGTCTTGTTAAATCTTCAAGGTCACTTGAACCACTTCTCACCCGAGACAAAAAGATTCTAACTACAGATGTCAACCCTATGGCCATAAACTTGGTTATGCAGACATCGCGGTAGAAGACTTCACAGCTGGGAAATTGTGAGTTACCAGACACAGCTAAACCTCACCAAACCTCGATGGGAAGCCACTGGATTTGAGTTCAAGCATGACTACACAGTCATAGACTCTCCAAGGGCAGTTACATTCAGAGACAGATACGGGGTTCAGATGATCATGAGGTTCAATGAAATACACAAGTTCAGTGATGGCACTCTGCAACAGATTGATGAAGCGTTGGACTATCGAGTCAAGGAATTCCAGATCAACAGGACTAATCCAGGGATGAACACCAGATTTTGGACGAAGAAAGATGTTGACAGGAGCAAGGACTTCATGTTCGCTATCCAGAAAAGACTAAAGACACGACGTATCTTTCAGAATCTGGAGAGCTTTGTGGGTGGACGGATCCGAGAAGGCGACTACCGGTTACTGAAGAGAACCGAATGAGGGGTAGTATAATATATACGTTGTTGTAATATGTACATTATTTTGTAGTGACTAAAACTGTAACTTAGGCTTGTATATTAAGTAACTATATGCTTCACATTCGGATAATATAAACCTGACACACTTTCTCCCAAATTTTCCTAAACTTAAATCAATTGAGACCCAAAATCTCAACGGATTTGAAATTTTTGCTCGGGGGAGAAAATGTGATTTAATTATGAAAATCTGATATAAAATGTGATCTTTTAAACTCAAGTGTAGGCTCCTCCATATGTGCTAAACTTTTTCGAATATCGATGCACATATTAAGGGGGAGCGAATGGTATATGATGGCGAAGAGAACAGTACCAAAAGACCGACCCCGTATTTACTTTATCAGAGTTATAAGGATGGTATGGTTAGGTACATGTTCCCATGATCCCGCCAGAGCCGGAGGGATCTACCCAGGGACAATCCACTAGTTAGTGTAGAAGTCCTTAGGTATGATTACAAAAGGAGTTATGTGAGAAGAAGGGAATAGTGCGGACTGAGATGGAGCTAGTACTGGAATAAACCCAACAAGGTTCTAGTAATGAAGTCTCGGTAAGCACTGAAGGGGTTGAAGAATGAAAAAGAAATGTTAAGATAAAGGGTGAAAAGAAAGCAGCCCTCCTTAAACATTAGGCAGAAACCGGGTTAATACATATGCTGTCAGAATCACAAGGTTGATTGCTGACATTGAAGACAAGTATCATGGACCCAGTGATACGCTGCACAACCCTCCCTAGCTACTCAAGATCCCTCAAAGGATTCTTGTTTCATTTCTCACGGAGATCAATACAATTCTATCGTCTCTCTCACTCCGAGTTAGATGATATTGAAAAGGTGGCAGTCTGCTCCAGCCTCCGACCACTAAAAGCCAAAAATGCACTATTGAGTCTAGAGCCTTGAGATCATCCAAAAGTCTCGTTAGGACACTTATCCATAATGTGCTTGTTTCTCACACACTGTGAAAACAAGTAAAGATTTTAAGAGTCCTTCGCATTATCCTCGTGGTATTGCCAGAACATCCGAGTGATACGAAAGTACTCACAATGAAGATGGAAATCCTTCTAGAGCCAACATCAAACAAGCTCTTGGTAGGTGACATGTGAGATCCACTATGGATTAAACTTGTGACAAATGGAAAGCAACGATGGTGCGATTCCTTGTGAATCAAACTTGTTCCAGGTTGTGAATTGACGGATCGTTTTGGAAAACCTTTCGATATGCTCAATAACAGATTTTCGAGCACATTGACTGTGTATATCTTTCAAAACAAATGTTTTTCCGATGAAATTTGATTTTGTGCTATAAAACTCTATCGATGTGTCACAAAAATACTTTCTCAAGTAACACGTCGATTGATTTTCAAATCAATTTTTATCTTCAATCGGTAAGATAGTAACTAACCGATTCACTCTTATCGTGCTGTCTGCTTTGAGACGTTCCGATACAGAGAACAGGCAAGTATGGAGATTTTGATGGTTACACATCAGATGATCTGATACTTATACTGGAAATCCTGTCAAGGAGATTCTTCTTAAGATGAATCTACCTGATCACAGGTCGGTCCTCACGGACCCGGAGGTTAATCCAACCAGTCTCGGTCGAATGACAAAGCCATATTCGCCCACAAGCTTTATTGCTAACTGTTTTATTACAGGATCAAGCAAAGATGGAGATGGAGACACCTCGTTCCAGTGGAGTCAATTCACCACCCAATGCTCACACTTAATGCTTCCAAGTAAAGACATCATGACAACTGAATGACCTACAACACAGCTTCCGCAACTCTGAGAAGTAGTATCATGATCAAGAAAAGTGTGAGCATGCGGGTCCGAAGGTCACAAAATCACATGAAGGCAATGCTACTTAACAAGGATGATCAAGAGATGAAAGATGAAAGATGATCTCAAGGAAAGCTCAAAGATCGCACAAGCCTAAGAGACAAGTCTCAAAGTTCACTACATAATGTACAAAGACATCAAAGATTGAAGAATCAAAGACTTCGAGCTACAGACAGAAGGTCAATGAAGTAGAATGCTAGAATTCATAATGTATTTTCTGGGGTGACCTCCCTTTGGGGGAGATTGTTAAGTTTATGAAAAAGACTCGGTCACCCCCGTGTATCATTAGTATAGCATAGCTCGGAGTTAGAAAGAAACACCTGTATATATACCCCTTCCCACCCATGGGAAGGGGTTGGTTGTTCATTTCATGCAAAAAGATTTACTTGCACTTTCTCTCTCTAGAAAGACACTTTCTCTCTCTAAGATTAATTAGCCAACCCATCATCCATTACTTGTGTTATGATCTCTTGTATACTACAATTCACATCACAAGAAGCATACAGTCGAGAATTACAAGAAACATGACAACAAGTCTTTGCGAGAATATTGCTTAACATCTTTGTTCAATTTTGAATGACTAACATAAGACAAATCAACATTAGAAGTATTAGACGACCCTTTCTTCTTCCAAATAACACCGCTATGCTTAGGTCTTCTAACACTACTTAAAGTGTCTAAATCTGAAAAATGAACAAAATCTCTATTAGCACGCAATACATCATTATTCACTTGTTTGTCATTTTGTTTTGATGATGTTCTCTTACGTCTTTTTCTTTTTGTTTTATTTTCAACATTATTTGAAGCACAAGACGTCTTTGAAACTAAAATTGGTGAAACACTTTGTGACACATTTATTTTAAACATTCCTGGAGCAATCACTTTTGAATTCTCCAAACTGTCACAACCTTTTTCAACTAGTTGACAATTATTTTCACTTTGATTTTCCGATTCAGAAATTGCATTTTCACTTGACTCAAAACCTTTTGATTTCAAAGACTCAATGATTTCCAAATTTTCTTTTTCTTTTTCCAAAAGACTCACCACTTCATCTTCCAAATCAATTATGATCTTTTTTAAAATCATAGTTGGAACATACAGTTTGAGTGAACTTGTTTGCTGAAACGGAGAATTAATCTTTTCAAAATCTGGATTTATTATCTCTTGAAAGTAATCATCCGAAAAATTTATATTTTCATTCACATAACTTTCATTCAGATTTCCATAATCATATGCAAACTCAATTTTATTCTCTCTTGCTCTTTTAAATTTCTCAATTTCTAAAGCTTCATCCGAATGAGTGAGAAATATCAGAGTATACCCTAGACCAATAACCCTCTCATCGTAAAGACTAGGTCTCAAATCTTTTGCTTTACAAAAATAACTTAGATTTTCAAAACCTATTCCTTTTCGACCATTATACATTTTATCCTTAGAAGGCATGATCATATGTATTGTCTGACGCGTTTGTCCGATTTTATGAAGTTTGTCTTCACAATCATTCAATCTTTCCAATTTCTAAATCCTTGTTACACGCACACTCTTCTAATTCATAAATTTTTGTTTATTTTTCTAAAATATTCTCTTGAAGCCTTAGCACATTATTATTCATCTCAACTAACTGAAGACTCATCTTATCAAATAAAATCTCTTGTTCATCAATCTTTTTCCTATGTTGTTTATCATTATCACAAAGAGCAGAATATCTAATCATATATTGATATCTTTCTTCCTCAAGTTTAGCATATTGTGCTTGACATTCAGTGTGAGTATCAATCACAACATGTTTGACTTTGAGTTGTTCTTGCAAAACTTCCGTTTGAGCAAGCAAATCAACATTCGTTTCGTTCAACACTTTTATTTGTTCATTAAATTCATTGTTTTTCTCCTCAAAAGTGTTTACTTGATTCTTCAAAACATCATATTTATCTTGTAAATCCTTGTTTTGATTTTCTAAATCTTTGCTTTGTTGATTTGCTTTCTCAATACGTTTCTGACATTTAGCAATCTTGTGGTTAAACTTCTTAATCAATTTATCAACTAAATGATCTTTGTCTTCAGAATCATTATGATCAACTTCTGACTGATCATGATCTGTTTGAGATACAATATGATTTTCATTAAAATTTTCACTAGCAGATTCAATTGCATCATGAAAAATTTCTTGATCATCATCATTGTTCACAAATAAACCATAATTAGTAGAGTTATCATAATATTCTGAAGTTTCATATTCAGATTCACTTTCAAAATCAGATGTGTAATAAGATACCTCAGCAATGGTTTCTTCTGCAGATGATGAACTTTCCTCTGAATCTGAAAGAACATTTTCCATTTTAGCCATGAAGACCATATTTGCATTGATCTCTTGATCTGAATCACTACTAGACTCCATCCAAGCTTGGTCCTCAGCAAGAATCACTTGTTCATCACTATCTTTCTTAGCTAGTAACATCTTTGTCTTGTAGTAGTTGTAGTCTTTGACCTTTGCTTTCTTGCAGTTTTTGGCAAAAATGTCCTTCCTTCTTGCAATTATAGCACTTAACTTTGCTCATATCCCATTTCTTCTCATCGACCTTCTTATCCTCTTTCTTTTCCTCTGACTTCACGTACTTCGGTTTCTTGTTTGCTGAAGAAGAAGCTGAAGAAGTTCTCAAATTGTTGTTTGTTGGCTTAGCATAATACTTCTTTCGATTAAAAGCTTTTGCTAACAACGCGGTAATCTTTTTCAAATCACTGATATCTTCATCATCACTTCCTTCAGACTCTGATTGAACTACAACTTTCTCTTTGCGTTTGCTCACTTTTGTTTTCTCAGCAACCAATGCTAATGGATCTGAAGTAACTACAACTATTTTATTTATGGCCCATTGCTTCATTTACATCACCTTGGTTTTGCTTCAGAATGTTGTAGAGAGCATCAATATTGATATCCATTAAGTTCTTGGTTTGCCTCATCAGTGTACCATACTGTTTCCATTCTGGTTGCAGATTGTTTAGAAACTTGTAATTCAACTCACAATTATCTTTCTTATAACCACACTTCTTCAAATCATTAATCACTTGTAAGTAACGAAGATAAGTATCAAGCAATTGTTCTCCTTCAGTAGCTTTGAAAGTCTCATACTCATATAAAATTGCAGCTTTCCTATCTTGTTCACCATACTCAGAACCACGCATCTGCCTTTCAAGAGCATCCCATAAATCTTTAGCAGTATCGTTGCTATCAATAAGAGAATAAATGTCATTTGGAAGCCCTTGAATCAAAAGAGATCTTGCAAGACGATCAATCTTTCGATTCTTTTTCTCTTCAGCAGTCCAAAATTGGGGATCCTTAAGAGTAGGAGGTGCATTTGGTGCGGTTCCAGCAAGTGACACTTGAGCAATAACAGGCAATGGGTGATCACCATTCTGAATAGAATTAATCATTGCTTCACCATCCGTTTGCTCTTCAAGATAGTTCATAAACCGTTCACGCCACTGAGAGTATTCACCCCGATATAACAACGGAATCCGCATTGTCGAACCAACCGTAATCACGTCTCGACTCATCTTGTCTCGAACAAAAATCCCGATAGTCAACGAATAATCCCGACAAGCTTGCTCAATTAATCACCACAAACTAACTAACTTGCGCAAACAAAAAATTATTTAATTCGCAAGAAAAAAAATCCGTAGACTAAAAAAAATTATCACTAAAAAAATATTTAACACAAAATGTTAACAATTTTTTTTTTATTTATTTTTTTTATTATTATTATTATTATTATTATTATTTATTTTTTTTCGGCCCATTATCATCATTCGGTGTACAAACCTTCAACTTGAGATGAGTAACGGTTGATTAAAACTCAAGTAAGGACAAACGGTGCAAGAACGTTTCACTTTAGAGCACTAACGGTTGAATTAGAGGCACTAAGGACTAACGGTGTAAAATTGTTGCAACAAATAGGGTTAATGAGCAACTAAAGGATTAACTTTGAAAGTGTCATGAGTTCAGGGACCAAAGTTGTAAATTTCGAATTAAGTTTAATAATATTTACTTTTCCCTCCTGTTACGTTTTCTTCTTTGTTTTCAAAATAGAAAAAAAATATGCACGAATATGGATTTGATCTTTTGAACCGGTACGGTTATCGTCGGTAAAATCCGAATATACCACGTTGATCGAAAAGATGTCACGATCACGATGGTATGATTCTTAAGTCCCGTAGATTAACGACACTCGAAACCGAAAACCCGAAAACTTGACTAGTTCGGCTCAACTAGAAAGATACTCGTTCGGTCCAACTCAAAGAATGATTCGTTCGGTCCTTCTCATGATACTCGTTCGGTGATCAAGATTTTTTTTCACTCGTTCGGCTCTTAAAAATTTCACTCGATCGGTTCCTTCTCAAATTAACTAGTTCGGTGCACACTAGTTTTTTTTTACTCGTTCGGTTCGCACTAGACTTAACTAGATCGGTGAACAAAGAGTGAAACTCGTTCGGTGATGAATCTTGGTACTCGATCGGTTGTCAATGGTTCACACTCGTTCGGTTGTAACTAATGGGTCACTCGTTCGATTCTTGTTGTTCGACTCGGCAAAAAATCAAACACTTTATGCGCACCTAGTTCTTCCCTTCTTGTCACACTCGTTTGTTTCACGCCGTTACCACGAATAAGCTAGCCACAAGGATGATATAAGCTCAACTAAGATAAGCTTGTATAAGCTTTACAAATTATCCTTAATAGGCTAAAAAAATGACGTGAAGAAAAGCTAATGTAAGCTCTTTATGAAGAAAATCACATTATGAGCCAACACATAAACCACTATGTATGAAAGAATTTGTGTGCGTGTTGTGTTAGTAATTTCATAAAACCAAACCATTCTCCCCCCCCCATTTGGGAAAAAAAATTTGTTAACTAGATGATGAGCACCAAATGAAATATGCACCATTAGAAGTTTGACCGAATGACTTGTAAAAGTTGAATAAGCAGTTTTGAACTTCTTTTTAAGACCTGAACAAAATCATTAAGCACTCGCAAAAAAAAATTTGTTTGATAAAACTGATAAGCACAACTAAGATATTAACCGAATAAGCACGACTAAGCAGAATAAGCAAATTCTCGATCTCACAAACACAATCAAACACTAAATTAAGCACTAATCCACAATCATTGGCTCTTGATACCACATATTGAATATAAGATCTTGATTGATGATTAGTGTGTGAAGATCAAGGTGTAATTAGTGTGTGTGTTTAGAGAGAAAATTACCTAACTTGCCTTTTGATTAAATGAAGTTGTTACATCTAACCATGGCATAAATTACTATTTATAGCCCTTGGTTAGCTTGTTGACTAAACTTTCTTTACTTAACATATTTAGTCCTTGCACTTTATAATAGTGCTTACAAGTAGAACATTTCTTTATTTCTAACACTCTTCATTGTGGTCTCAAATAACTCCTTGACTTCATCAAAGGAAAGTTTCTTCAATTGTTGTAGAGTGTGACTTCCCATATTCTTGATATAATTACACATGTAAGTCCTTTGTTGAGCTTGAGTCATGGGCTTGTTCCTTCTTTGTTCAGCTCTTTGTTAGGCAAATTTTCTCTTTCTTTCATTATAGTCTCTACAAAGAATCTTGCCTAGTCAGCTACAGAAGTACTATATATTTTCTCCCCCCCCCTCCCCTTTTCCCTTTTTTAAGAGCTTTTCAACCTTGTTTCTAACTCTTCATTAGTTCAATTTTATGACTTGTATGTATACCCATTCTTCAGCGATTGACAAGTGCTAGCTTCTCATGAACTCTGGCTATCCTTTGCCTTTTTTTCTTCATCAGTTGTTTCATGCCCTCTCCGAGCTTCTTCCAACCCAAGTCTTTCTTGCTCATAGTTACAACTTGTGTCTTCTTCTGCACAGGTTTCGGCTTCTTTCATAATAGCTTTGCTAAACACTATATATTTTGCTGCACTTCTTCTGATAGTAACCCTAACTTTCAGCACGCATTTATAACTTCAGGAGTTTGCAGTCCTAACTTACTGCACCATCAGTACTACTCGAACATAGCAGTACTAATACAGGCTCAGCAGTAACAGTATAATCTTCTTCAGGAGCAATAAACTCAAAATTAGATTCCTCAAAATCATGCTCATGCCTCCCCTGAGTCCGTGCACTCATCTGTACTAGAGTAATTCCCTCATCTTCATCAATCTGAGCATCTTCCTCCCCTGTTTGAAGGGTTCTCCAACTCATCTTCATCTTCTGAAACAACAAGTCTGACCCTTCTTCTAGCTTTGCTTGACTTTACTTTGTGCTCCAACTTCTTTACTTTCATGACGAGCTTAGTGTAAGCAGCACCATATGTCAGTTTGGTCTACTTTAATTCGGATTCCAAAGTCTCCACTTTCTTGGATAATATGGTACAAAGAACCGTCAATTCATTAAGTGTCATACTGCCCTTATCACTTCCGAGTGAGTGAACTCTTAGGAGAGGTGAATCATGGGACATGGTAGCAGCTTCTTCAGCAACATAGGTTGTTTGCATGGAGGGTGGTGAAGTTAGTGGTTGTGAGGTAGATGGAGCACTGATGGGTGTGTGATGGGACTCAACTAGGATTGTTGATCCTTCACCCAGTAAAATCTGACCCTGAACAAGCATTGTTTGAAATAATGGAGTGTCCACCCCAGTATATCCCTTGGAAGCTCTTTTCATATTGCTAAACAGTTTTTGTGTAAGGGTAGGAGCAATATAAAGTCTTTTATGAGGTAGAAGCAATCTATTATGTTTGTTCAAAAAGATTTATATAAATCTTGGATACATCAAAAAATTTGTCTTACTATCTATGTTTTTCACCATGGCATCAAAAATTAATTTGGAAAAATTAAAGGTTCTGTTTGTGGCCAAGCAAATGATATCAGTTGCTATAATACTACTAAATTGTTCCCAAGGAGTTTTCTTAGAACTTAAGCAGTGAAGGATGGTATGAATCAAAAATTTCCATTGACGGAAAATGTCCCTTTTGGAAAGTTAAGTTATCAAAATTGGACACATACCCCATTAGAGCAAGTTGCTCAAAAATTTCTAAAGTTGGCAAAGTATTAATACCATCAGAATCTTCTAAATTGAGATGTCTTCTAATAGATGCCTCAGAAACAACCTTGACTTTCCCATCTATTGTAGCAGTGATTTCCATGTCTCCATTCTCAAGTGTGCTTGCAGAAGCAGTTTGCCAAAACTGTTTTATGAGAGAGACATGGATAGTTAGACTTTTAGTGAGGGCATACCTAATGTGACTTATAGTGAGAAAATAAATTATCTGATGAAATCCTTCACTTCCTTCTGACTTCTGTAAGTAGGCAACCATATTGTGCATATCGCAGAAATCCAAATTCGCCATTTGATGGAGAGAAGTTAGATTAGGGTTCTGGGATATTTTTCGTATATGAGAGTATGTGAGCTTGGCAAAGTTAATTGAGATTATATAGAGAGCACTTAGGGTTTTGAATTGACCGACTGAATGAAATTTGTTCTTATATTGAAGAAAGCTTATGATTTTATAGAAAGATCATGAATTCTCCAAATTAGTCAAACCTATAGACGAAGTTGTTGGCGGAAATTTTACAACGGCTATATTTAATTAAGGAAATTATGTTATGCCTCAAATAGTACTAACGGTCACCCACCAGTATTAATTTTAGCCTAACAGTATTAACTTTAAGTCCAGCCGTATTAACTTTAGCGTACTTAAGTTGTGTTAAACAGTACTAAGTAGTGTTACAGCAGTACGAAGTAATGCATAGCAAGTACTAAATAATGGCCCAACCGTACCCCCTAACTTAATGAGATACAGTTTTAACCTTTTTTCGTTCTAAAAGGTATTTTCCATAATCAATCTTGGTTTCTCACAAGCTCTCTTTTTGTTTTTATTCTCACTATTTCTCTCAATTTTTTTTCTCACCAATTCACTCTATCTGATTTTATATCACACAGCCCTCTTTCTGTTTTTCAGTCTCATAATTTCTCTCATTATTTTTTCTCACCAATTCACTCTATTTGTTTTTATATCACATGTCTCACTTTTCTGTTTTTGAACTTACTATATCTCTCAATTCTTTTAAGCTCACTGACAGACATAAATTTGATTTCAAGAAAAAGATTTAAAAGACTTCCCAACTACAGGTTGGTAAATTAGTTTTAACCCTTGTCAAGTTATAACCTAAATCCTTTCTATCATTAATCAACAGGCAAACTTCAACACAAACTCCACTACTGTATCAACAATTCCAATCATATTGCTTTCTTATCCTGCAAGTGTTAGTCCAAAACTTAAGAAAAAACATCCAAAGCTTTTCTTCAAAATACAATTGTAATTATAACTAACAGTTATAAACATAGTAGTCTTAAGTTTTAACGAACGTACTCAATTATAACTTAGCAAGTACTAAGTGGACACAACTAATAGTTATTATTCCTTTACAAAACTTTACGAAGAACTAAAGAGATTAAAACTTTAAGGGTTTAGCATTCCATACTTGCAGCCAAGTATTTGAGGAAACCCCGTCCCATCATCTAAAAGCTTATGTAAGCAAGTCTGCAAAATTGTTTATTTGTATGTATTTTAACCACTTGAAATTAACTTTTTTAATCTTTATAGTTTTATAAAATGATATCTTTTCTCTTGTAGTTTTCTTTTTAGTATGATGAATCGGATTCCTAACGATACATATAGTAATGTGTATTATCAATATTAATCATGGTGTGCATTAAAATTATACCCAGAATCCAGCATTTGATTCTGAATCTAGGTATTGTCCACAGCACACTAGTAAGCAGCCACATAGTGGGCCTTCAGTAGAAGACGGTCTAGGTTTTGGCGAACCACCAGTTTGCTTTTTGCACTGCCATGATATCATCTGCGTCCTAGGAAAAACTGAAACCTCCTGTTGTTGTTTTCGTATCTAAAAACTTGTTCAGCATAGTCATATCTGAATTGGCACAGATCAAAAGGAAAATTATAGGGATACCAAAAGACCTAATTTTGGTTGGCCTTTTATGATACCTAAAAAAATCTTTTTACAGCATGTGAGTGTGAACCTTTAGTGTGATACTTAAAAGTCTGGCCACTTGCACTTTACTGCAAACATAATATCTGGCCTGGATAATGTAAGATACATCAATGATCCAATCAGTGACCTGTAGAGATAAACATCAACATCATCACCATCTGAGTCTTTGAGCAAAGGCTTTTATAGTATCCATGGATGTGCTAGCTGTCCTGACATCTGTAAAACCAAACTTCCTTAAAATGCCAGCTACATATTTATCCTGGCTGATAAAACTTCCATCTTCTTTCTGCTTCACTTGCAAACCTAAGAAGAAAGTAAGTTCTCCCATAGAACTCATTTGGAATTCGTCATGCATCAGTTTCTCAAATTCAACACACAACTCCTTCTTTGTAGAGCCAAAGATAATGTCATCAACATAGACCTATACAAGCAAAATATCCCTTTTTTTCTTCTTGATAAGTAAGGTCTGATCAATCTTTCCTTTGTGAAACCCATTGTCCAATAAGTACTTGGCCAAGGTTTTATACCAGGCTCTTGGAGCTTGATGCAAACCATAAAGTACTTTCACCACCTTGTAGACTTTGTCTGGATTGTTAGGATCTTCAAACCCTAGAGGCTGACATACATATACCTCCTCTTCAATCTTACCATAAAGGAATGCACTCTTGAATCCATGGATACACCATATAATTCCCATAAAGGTAGTATTAGCTTAAGTAACTGTCTTATTGCCTTAATTCTTGCTACAGGGGCAAAACATACATCATTGGTCTAGACCTTACTGCTTGAGTAGATCCTGATCAACCCAAGGCATTGCCTTGTTTCCTGATGATATGAATCTCTCATTACTTTCTTGTTTCTAAAAATATATTTTGTACCAATGGCCCTTTTTCTTTTAGTTAAATCTACTAGAACCCAAACCTGTTGTAGCTTAAACTGTAGAAGCTCTTCTTGCATTGCTTCTACCCAAGCTGAATCACTTAGAGATTTGGCAGTCCTTTTGGGTTCTTCCTGGGATAGGAAATAAGCAAACAGATAAGTATAAAGGTCTTCCTAAGTTTTCCCTTCATAAATAGCACTAATAAACCCTTGGTCATTTGTAGTCTTTGTCATTCCTCTTGTCAGTACACCAGATTGTATATCACCAATCACTTGAGCAAGTGAATGATCTTTATGAATTCTTGTATTTGGAGTAGAGGAAACTGGAATGTGGTAGTAATGTTTCTCATATCCACTTCTATTTCATACCAAGAGAGATCATCATATGTGGCTTCAATTGGAGCAGTGGTGACTTTTGGATTAACAACTATTTATATTTGAAACTACATAGTATTAACATTTTCTCATGGCAGTCAGTATTAATACTTGGCCCAGCATCATTATCATCTTGAGTGTTGTTTGCAGGCCTTTCTTGATCATCCAATCCACTATCTTTACTGACACCTTCATCATCCTTCTTTTCAATATCACTAGAAGGTTGTGGTTCAGCATCACTAGCATTCTTTGAAGAGGAATCAAATAGTAAATCATCTTTCCATAGTGGCATCACAATGTATTCTTGGCTAGATCCTGCCTCCTTGTTAGAGTGGCCTGCATCAAACTCACTCATAACTCTATTCTTAAACTCTGTTTCATTGTCACATCTGATTACTTTTACTTTCTTATCAACTAGATTTTCTATTTTAGTTATAAAGCTCTTAAGGATACCACTAGTTTCATCCTTAGTTGCTAAAAAGAAAACCCAAGTAAATCTGCTATAATCATCATTAACAACAAGAGAATATTTCTTATTCATTAAGTTGCTCACATAAGTTGGACCAAACAAGTCCATATGCAAAATGAATAAAGGTTGAGAAATAGAGTTCTGAATCTTGGACTTACAAGAGGCTTTGTTTTGCTTTCCCTTAAGACAAGCAACACAAGTTTGGTCATTTTCAAAACGTTTTATAGGTAAACCTCTTACAAGGTTATCCTTAACAAGTTTATTAATAGTTTTAAAATTTATATGACCTAGCCTCCTATGCCATAGCATTATTTCATCAAGTGTGGCTTTTGCAACAAGACAAGTTAAACTCTCTTAAGGAACAATGTTCTTCATATCAACACTGTACATATTGTTCTTTCTAGGAACTTTAAGTAAAACCTGACTTTCATTAGCTAACTTAAAGTTAGGAGACAGAACAAAACATCCAGTGTCAGTAAAGAGAACATTGTTCTTTTTGTCACACATCTGTGAAACACTAAAAAGGTTAAACTATAACTCCTTGACAAAGTACACATCCTCAAAATCAAGCTTACCAGTTTTAGTGTTCCTTTTCCAGGTAATTCTTCCTCCTTTGACCACTCCCCCAATGTAAAAATCCTCCAGCAAATTCTTTGAAGTCTAAGAGATAGGACATGTTGCCTGTCATGTGCCTTGAGCATCCACTATCAACATAGCCTTGATCTTCTATTTGTGGATGACCCTGCACATAAAATAAGGAAATTAGTTTCCTTTGGGGACTCAAGCCATCACTGACTTAGATCTGCCTCGTGCATCAACATAATTATGTCTCTTAAAAGTAAGTGTTGCACTGTTAAGTTTGGTAGGTCGCCAAACCCAACATGTTGAGGCCTTAACAGCATTAACCTGATTTGCCTTGACAGCATTAACTAACAAATGCTTATTTTGCTTTAGCAGGATTAACTAAATTTTGGCCCTAAGCAAAGTATAAGTTTCCCCTTAGCAGTATTAACTTTTTGGTAAAAAAAATTTGCTTAGGTAATGTGGTTTTTGTTTGATAGGGACTCTTTTTGGTTGATTGTGCTGATTTAGAAAAACGTGACATTGGTCTAGCACTATAAACTGTAGTTTTGGGATAAGCATTATGACACAGGCCCTAGCCAAGTTAGTTGTTATTAAGTGGTCTTTAGCGTCAGTTTTCATTAAAAATGCTAGTGGAGCCATGTTTCCTTTGAGTACTAGGGTGGTTTTTTCGCAGGATAATTGTTATTTAAACCTCTGTATAAATTATTGACCAGATAACTTCCTTTCCTTTGATGGTTATTGCCAGTTAGCTTGCATATTGTCAAAACCTTCCACAGACAAAAACAAGCTTTATGGTACATCACCAAGTCATTTTTTTTCCTAGCGTGTTGGATTCTAATAATTCCTGTTTCTTTGATTTCCCTAGGAGTAGTTTGTGATCTGTACCATTTCAAATGTTTAACTGGTTTCCTAACAGATTTTTTTTTGTTGTTGATGGTGTGTAACAAAATTTTTCTTCAGCAACAATAGGAATAAGACAATTTCTTTTCTATTGTCATTTTGGATTCCAACTCCTCATATCAATGGGAGGCATCAAGAGATTTTCATAACCTCAGTAGGAGATTGTCTTCACTAACACTTTACTAATCTTAGGTCTATAGCCTTTCAAACTTCAGGATGTTGGAACTCTTCCTAAAAACCCGGAATTGGACAAATCAATTGTTTGGGGGGTGAGAAAATAATCTTGTGGAAGAGTGGAAAAACATTATAGCTCACAAAAACCCCTAAATCCTTCTACTTTTATCAGTATATGATCCCTATTAATTTGTCTAGACTCTTTAGAAGCATTATACATTTTTACAATCTTAAGTTGATTGCTTTCTTTGTCTGGTTAAGCTTTTCTGACTCATTTTATGCACACTTAATTTCTAAGTCTTTATATGAGATATTCTTTTAGAATAGAAAGTTGCTCACAAAATAGAACCTTATTCTTTTTTTAAAAGACAAGTTGTTCTTCTACAGATGCTAACCCTCTTTTATAAGTAGCTAGGTTGAACTCAGATTTATTAAACTCTATTCTTAAATCATCAAGTTGAGTTTTTAAGAGTTTCAAAGCTTTTTAGACAGGTTTTTGAAAGAGTTTTATCATTATGTACCTCAGAGTCTGAAAAAGTCATAAGAGCCATGTCTGAAGGGACTTCTTCATTGCTCAATAAAGCTCTAGTCTATAACCAGTTCCATCAATATGCCAACAATGGGCTTTGGAAGAAATTTCTTCCACATTTATAGTCCTTCTAGAGCTGTCTTGATTCCTGCTCCTGTTATCTTGATTCCTAGGTCCTCTGCATTCCCTTGCAAAGTGTCCCAACTTGTGACAGTTGAAACACTCCACCTTTGACTTGTCATATCCAGCTGTGTCACTCCCATTGATAGTAATCTTTCTACCAGTTTTCTAGAAAAACTTTCTTGTCCTCATGCTCAGCAATGCTAACTGCCACTTCAAATCCATCTCTTCTAAGTCATCTTCATGGATTTGTTCAAGGTCCTCATGTACAAGTTAAGACCCGATTGGTTAACTAGCCTAAAAAAAATGCAATTAAATAGTGTCATCACTTAAGTTAGCAGTACTAACTTGAGTACTAGCAGTGCTAACTTGAGTATTAGCAGTACTAACTCCATAAGCAGTATTAACTTCATTAGTACTGCTAGTAGATGACATAAAAGCCAAGTTCTGAGAACTTGAGCTTGAGCTTGCAGTTCCTTTAACCTCTTGTTCAACAATCTTGAAATTGTTGTAGAGATCATCAAAGCTCATTGTGTCTAGATCAGGTTTTTTCCCTTACAGACCACAAATGGAGTATTCCACTCAGAAGGCTGGTATCACTTTTCAAATTTCAATTTAGGTCTTCTTGTGAATATTTTCACCAAGGAATAGCCAACTTACCTTACAATCTTCTAAAGCATTTTTAAAAATAGAATTAAGAGACTCTGTGCTTGTGAGCAACTAAAAGTTCTTAAATTTGCTTCGATGGAGTTCCTCTGAATCTTCTTTGTGGCATCATTACCACCAAATCTTGTTTGTATAGCAGCAAACAAAGTCTTGGCATCCTTGTACTGATTAAATGTCAGTAGATGTTCATTTGGAAGTGCCATTAGCAACATACTTCTTGCCTTCACATCATTCTTCTTTTGAGTCTTTTCATCAGCAGTTACAAGACCTGGTATTAATGTAGTTGAGGAACCATCAGCATTTGTTGTTGTTTGAGCTGCTGGTTTGAATGAGTTTCCATTCTCTATGACATCCCATAGAGCATAGTCTTGTACTTGAAAGTATTGCTCAATTCTTAGCTTCCACATATCATATTCACCCTGTTTTAAGAAGGGGGTCAACCCCCCGGCAAATTTTGCAAATAGTATGGGTTTTGGGCAGTAGTTTCTAGATTCCATCTCTTTACCCTTGTGTAGTATTAAGAGATCTTCTTGTTAGTTTCTTCTAGATCAAAGTTTTAGAACACAAGCTCTGATACCACTTGTTGATCCCAACTCAGATCTTGCTAACCTTGTAAAAGGCTTAGTTGTATTGAATAGATTCAAGACAACTATGCTAAAAACTTTGTTAATACTAAAGAGTATGTGGAATCTACTCTTTAATACTTAGAAGAATATCAATGTAACAGTGATTTGTATGAACAATGTAGTAAATTGTATGAACAATGATATAATCAAAAAGCTCCAATATTATTATGATGAATAATACGAGTACTCTGTCTAGTACTAAGGTTTACATCCTTGAAGTGTTGAAAGGGTCTATAGATGTTGAATCTAATTCAACCATAACCTAGATCTCCTTTTATACACAAATGGATTCATTTACAAGATAACTACAAATCTCTCTAAAATTCTTTAAGATATCAACATTTCTTCTAAACTATTCTTTGAATAAGTTCATACATATCACTAACACGTCTTTATCTCTTTAAACAAGTCTAAATCTTCATGCAACAGTGTAAGTCCTTTCAGTAGTGTTAAGATAATGCTGGCAATACTAACTTTTGTCTAGCAGTACATAACTGGTTAGTACTGTTAAGTTATAATCTCAAAAGCAGTACAAACTTTGGCTTGGCAAGTACAAAGTGTAAACCTTTAATTCCTAATAGTATAACTCGATCGTAACAACGTAATGTAAACACAACCTAAACTGTAATACTTAGTATCTTGACGATTACGAGTATTCTTCCTTGCATCTTGGACTAGAGGGGAGGCCGTGCTCATTCGGTATGGGGGGAGGTGGAGGTGCCAAATTGACGAGGGACCACAAAGGAGGGGTTAAGCTTGAATCACTTGGAAACAAATGCTTATGTTGATTAAATGATCAAAGGTTTAGAGAGATTGGAAATATGTTTGTTGATTTAAGACAGAAGGAATATGTGTGCAAAAGGTGAAAAAATCTATGAAAACAGTCCACTATTTATAGGCAAGGCTATCCCAACATTTATTTATTGGGAAGCCAAAATACTATAGGTCGGCCCCCATATTTTATATGGCGGCCCCCCTTACAATCAGGGGCGCCAGAGTACCTATCAGGCCCCCTTATAGGACGCTCCCAGCTTTGTCCTTATTTGGGGAGGTGTTTTTTGTGGAAATTTTTCTGGTTTGGGGGGGGGATCTGATTTCAAATATTTATTTGAATTAAAACATTTCCTATAATTAGAAAAATAGTGTGTCTAATTTATTTTTGTAAAAAGGTTTTGTTACATTTTATAAAAAAATATAAAGTTTAAAAACAAAACTATATAACTTTGATCATTAAACAAATAAAACATTTATTTATCATACTTAAGGGATTTACGGCGAAATTAAGAAATTTACGTACTTAATAACTTGTTTCCATTTACTTTTACGTTAGAAACGTTTTTTTTTTACATTTTGTGATTATCAAAACGTAGATAAATCAAAAAATATAAATAACGTTTTTATACATTATTTGTATTAACACATTACTCGTTTTTACTTCTGGACACAAGTACTTAAACTTTTACGTATTGCCTAAGTTACTATTGCCATAAAGTCCCCACTATCATGAACCGTTAATTACTTTGTAAGCACGAACGTTGTGAATAGATCTATTGGGGTTGACACCCCCGTCCGGGTAAGTAGCGCTTACTTGATTACCATGTCAAACAGACACATTTCATTTGAGGAGTACTTGGGTGTTTTGGCAAGACATCAAATATTGGGGCAACAACTTGTAATAACGTAAACGTAGGTTAAGGTTTCGGTGTCATGAGCTTAGTGCGATAGTAATACTTTTGCGTATATTGTATTTGTTACAATAAAGACTTGAAATCTTGTCGTCCATGTTACTTTTATTTACTTAAACTGTTAATACAAAATAAACCGGTAAAAAACGTTTATTTCTATGTTACGATCTTCTCATGTTTTGTCGATAACAATTCATAAAATCGTGACAAGTAAAAATCTAGAACACATACATATTTCATATCTTAGACTTTTAATATTTGTAATTCTTTACGTCATTGGTGACATAATCACCTTACCATATCTTAGGCAAATCTACCAAGATCACATATATTATTTCAAGATTTGGCAATCAAAAATTCGGATTGTGCGTCAGAAGGCTGGTTTCCTTTTGGAAGAAGGAACCGCCTAGAATCGGGCTACAGGGCATGCTAGTTCCATAGGCTTATACTGGTTGGTTCCCTTCTGCAGAAGGAACTGGCGAAACCGTGCTACAGTACCAGATTATGCCTATAAATACCAAGCCATTTCTCATGTTTTACTCATCCACTCGCATTCTAATATTTCTTATAATCTGATCATTCTCTCATTTTCAGTTCTAGATAATTAATATATCATTTGTAGGTAATTCTCTTTGTAGAAGAAATTGTAATCAATTATACTTTACGTCTTGAACCATTATCCATCCAAGTTTATCCATATTTGTTTCCGTACCCCCAAACAATATCATTTTATGTAACACCCCCAAAACACGATACGCAGCGGAATACAACATTTGGGGTGCTACTTCATAATACATGCACACGAGTCCCAGTAAACGCTCAAAGATACGTTTATAAAACACAATTTCATTTATTAGAAAGATCAGAGTTACATAGGTCCCAATACCATTATGGAAGTTATTTCTAAAACTCACAACACGACTTGATTTCTAAAACACTTGTTTAGTTTATGACACTAATTCAACGAGGCACCGTCCTTGATATCTGCGTTTCGTCCCATCCAAGCCATCAACAATACCTAACCTGAGATACATGCTTAAAAACGTCAACAAAACGTTGAGTGAATTCATAGAGTTTACAAATAACAGTTAGAACGCATAATTTGGTTCAACAAAGCGTACAACGTTGGCTCGTAAGTCAAGTTATAAAAATATTGATTTCCAACTAAAGAGCCCGTGTACCGAAGCTTAACACATTCTTCCCGTAGGACGAAATCATGTCCGAGAAGTATGCCACTTCTCCTAATACTAACCACAAAATGTCTGTTTGACAGGGTGGTCCCAACGGATTCAAACCCCGGACAGGGTTGTCAAACCAAATAGATCTATTTAATGCATTAGCGTTAACCAACACATGGTAACTAACGGTCACACAGCAAAAAGGCATATACTTAGTAGTGAATGAATCATATTCAAGTATCAAAACAGTTTGCGTTCAATTTCACAAAACAAGCAATATATCCCTCTCGCGGAGTTAAAAACATTGAAAACTTTAAAAGCGAGGCTATGAACTCACCTCGATCCAAGACGACAATCGATTAATCAAATCCAATACGGAAAATCGGCAATAGGATCACGACCTATAATTATGTCGCTTAATTATAATATACTCAAAGTATAATCAACGATGCGTACATCGTAACGGCAAAATCATATATACTTATATATGTATATATATATGTACATACATGTGATGAGAAATCCACTTGCGCGACCTAAATCCCCAAACCCCACTTCATTGAGTTAAAATTATTCCTCACGTTTTATCTTTCGTGACTTTAATTGAAAACTTTACATTTTTGATAACTTTCTATTTTTAGAAAGTTGCTATTTTCGGAAAGTTACCATTTTTAGTAAGTCTCGACACTTAATTATAGTTATAAGAATCGTATAGTGTCTCATTAAAATCCTTGACGTCATCAAGTATACTTACGACTACACTACCACTACACTCCATTTCGGAGAAAGAAGTCTTCTTCACGGCTATTAGTTGATATATTTAAGGCATCATACATCCAATGTAGAAGAAGTCTTCTCCATTTCTCACTTTCAACCTCGGGACTAATCATCTCAGCCTCCACCTACCTTAGGAATCTTTACATCTCCAAGAAGATTCCTTCTCTGTGTCGGTATCAGGCTCACACCCTTGGTAGCTCAAATCTATCATTGCTTACTAGCACACCGACTGTACTTGGTCTTGACACGTCTTCATAACAATCACTGCTCCTAAATACTACGAACTAAGCATCACTCCTTTCTAGACACACTCGTTCTGAACAATACCGTAGGTATTTCCGCTTCGGAACGACTCGGTCATAATGACTCGCATGAGACTCCCTCCATGCAGTCAATAGGAATAGGGTTACTTGCATAAGAATCCGTAGTAAGGTAAAAATATTTTCTCCTTCCGGAAGCTTAACTCAAACATTTATCTCAATTACCAAGCGTTTTAGGGGTGACGATTTATCCGACATAGCGTGGTTCTTCCTAAATTATGCATAGTTGATCAGGTTATGCATAATTGAGGACCAAACGACATCATGTCCTTCTTCGTCAAAACGTTTCTTTTCCATACGCTACATGCGTAAATTAATTTCAAGAAAATTTTTAAAGAGTAAAAATCTAATTGTTTCAAAAGAAAGAAAAGAAGATAGCACCACCAAATCTTCTTTTATAAAAAAATTTTATAAAAATATATATATATATTCTTTTACATAATGTGTATGAATAGATTTTCTTTTTTTAAGTGCATAACTAACGAAAATGACAATATCAGCTGTTGGTTGTAATTTTCCAAGATCGTCACTGTCATTAGTAGGGTAACAAAGTGCACCAAAGACTCGGAAAAAGGTAAGATCAGGCTTCTTATCATGCACCAGCTCATATGGGGTTTTGTTATGGCGAGTGTGAATGAGGGATCAATTTTGGGTGTAACAAGCGGTAGCAACAGCTTCTGCCCATAGAAACATCAGAGCCTTGGAAAATATCAGCATTGTCCGAGCAGCCTCCACAAGAGTACGGTTTCGTATTTCGACAATGTCATTCTGCTATGGAGTCCTGGGAAGTGATTTTTGGTGAAAAATGCCGACACGTTCATAATATTCAGTCAGAACATGATTAACAAATTCTGTGCCATTATCGGTACGGATGTATCTGACAGTTTTGTTGAGACCAATTTATATTTGCTTTAGAAATTTGATGACGACCTCTGGGATTTCATCTTTCGATCTTAAAAACTTAACCCAAGTAAACCTCGAATAGTCATCTACGATGACTAAGATGTATTTCTTCCCATTAATTGTTTGCACTCGCAT